>AFGO01001441.1:316-13926 GCA_004335405.1 Nannochloropsis granulata CCMP529
TCAAGAGGGAGCGAGAGGAAGAGGAGGTGGTTGGGAGAAATCTAGGGAGGATATTCGGGGAAGGAGTAAATGAGAACGATGAGAGAGGGAGGGGGGGAGGGCGGAAGCATGGTACTCGCAGCAGGCGGCAGAACGCACCTTAGCAATCGCTCCACTTCCTTTGGCTGCAGGTAGCCTAGGACAGCCTCCAAGATAAATAGCACCTCCTCCTCCCCCTCCTCCTCCTCCTTCACTTCCACCTCTTGCAACGCCTTATTCAAACTTTCCAAGTCTCTCAGATCTGCCGGTTTCAGTGCATATTTCCCTCTCTCCCTCATGAACGTACCCACCACACCCTCCTTCCCTCCCTCCTTCCCCCACTCTCTCCACGCCTGCAACGCCGCCTCCTTTCGGGTCACCACCTCCGGCACATCGATCTCCAGCAATCTTGCCCTCACTTTCGAAGCCATATAATTCGCGCACAGAGCAATGAGCAACCCATCCATCCCTCCTCCCAAAACGACCACCTTGCGTCGCTTCCCTCCCTCCTTCGCTCCCTCTAGGAAGCTTTGGACTTGTCTCATTACCGCTGTGGCCCGTAATGTATAACACCAATGTAACAGTGGGCTGGCTCGGTATGAAGGAGAGGAGGAAGGGCCAACGCCGGCTAGGAAAGCGAGGAGGGACAGTGTCTCGGGTGGGAGGTCGGAGAAGGCAAAGGCCAGGTAGCCGTGACGGACCAAGGACCTGGAGGAGGGGGTGGTTTGATTTAGAGTATAGTGAGAGGATGAGCAATTGAGGAGAGGGAGGACAGATGAGAGCGCACATTACTCACCATTTGCAGAGCGCGGCCGTGTCTGCCGTACGAGTGATAGTGGCTGAAATGATGGTGGGAGGGGAAGTGTTTGCCTCCATTAGCGACGCCAGTTTTTGCTAGGACTGAAGGCTTTGGCTGGCTGCTTCTCCGCTTGCTCCACCTCTTGTTCCAGCTTCAGGGACTGCTCTTTGTCCACCGCTTTGGCTTGCTCGTTGGTTGCAGCGCCGGTGGGGCAGAGAGCGACGATAGAAAGAGGAGGTAGATGGCGAGGCTCGAACGCCTGTTTTTACCAAATCAAAGCAGCAGCACGTCCGCCAGACGCCGCTATCACTAGTCAGGCACCTTTTCCACCTCTGCTTACCTGTGTTTGTGTGTATGGTTTTGTGGGTGGGGAATAAGTGTTTTAAATTTTGCATTGAGAGGCAGGAGGTTGTCTCTCCCTGACATTTCTCACTCACGCAATCCCTCCCACACAATCCGCACAGGGCACGATGGCAGAGACCGGCGCCGAGGACGACAAGGAATGTCACAATGAGAAGGAAGAACAGGAAACGGCATGGACGTTTGTTACGTCCAGCAAAAAGGGCAAACACGCAAAAAGAATGCCCAGCAGCAGCAGAGGCAGCAGCAGCAGCAGCAGCAGCACGGCAATCTCTGCCTCCTTCCATCAACCTCATGCGGGCGGTCTAAGGTACGTCAACCGTCTCATACTGTTGTTATATGAGTTTTGACATCTGCTCGTATGTGGACACTCATCGGTCTAGCCCTGGCCCTTCCCCTCGCCCATCTTGTCCCTCACCCATCCCGGCACCTGTACCCACGCACAGAGACACGTACACGCACGCTGATATACAACGCGAGACCACCCGCCTACTCGCTGCCGTTGAGGCGGCCAAAACAATACTAGTACCCACTGCTTTCTATTCCAACCTCGAACATGCCCTCCTGTCGCGCTTTGCCACTGATTCGGGATGGAAGAAGGGAGTGGGGGAGGGTCGAGAAGTCCGCACACTTGTCTGCTACGGCTTGGGAAGCGTACAAAGCACCAACGGTCATCCATTGTGGCAGTTAGCATGTGCCTGTCTTCTTAAGGACCGCCTTCACATTCTCCTTAGCTCTTCCCCCCACTCTCTCTCTTCTCCTCCTCTCCTAACAGCCGAAGTCTATGACCCCTTGTTTGATGGCTTGGACACCCATCTCCTGACCCTTCTCGGGTGGCACGTCCTCCCTCACAATGAACACGGCAAACGCCGCGCTCTCACACTCACAGTCTTCTTCATGCCCTGCTGTCATCGCCGTCTTTACAGTAATCTCTTATGGGCCAATTGGTCCCCAGCTTGCCTGCAGAATGTGTTGTTGGTTGGAAATAGACTGAGGAGCTACGAAGAAAGGACGTTGGCGAGCGAGAAGGGAAAGGATGAGAGTGATTGCATCCTCCCATTGTTGCCCTGGGTGAGAGAGACCCTTGTATCTTGGAAGAGAAGGGAGGAGGAGAAGAAAGATGAAGGGGAAGAGGAGAAGGACGTGGAAAGCAGAAGGAGGAGCGAGAGAGAGAAAGAAGAGAAGGTAGTCAAGTCGGCTTTTGTAGACTTGTGCGTCACAGACTTTCCCGATCTGCCCTTTGTGGAAGGAGGGCAAGAGAAGGAGGAGGAAATTAGAGAGGGGATTCTATGGAAGCGGCGGCCTCCAGAACATAATGATGCTACAGAGGGCGACAGGGAGATCAAATTGTGAAGACAGCAAGCATAGAAGCTGTATTTTAGGTATATCTTGCAAGGTGTGTTCTTTCGGCTTCTAATTAGCGAGCAGAAGCCTCCCACCTTTCGTCCCATCCCAGTTGTTCGAATTGGCATGCTCGTATCTTTCACGACCAAATTATTCACAGTATTACAAAAATAATTTACGATTCAATCATTTGTTCACGCCTCAAACTACAAGCAAATTTCTTTCATATTTTCCCCAAAAGTGTCTCCCTCTTTTGCATTCTGCTCAAATGTGCGCACATGCACATCTTCATGAGCGCACGCATGGCACCATCAAAATGCGAATCGGTTTCACAAATTGACTCAATTGCCTTCTTCAATTTAGGCCTTCTGTTGCGTTGGTGTGGTGTCAAACTTAAAGAATGATGATGGTGGCTCCTTTCAATTTGGCGGTTCTTCAATTTGGCCTTCTGTTGCGTTGGTGTGGTGTCAAACTTAAAGAATGTTGATGGTGGCTCCTGCTAGTCCCCGAGAATAATCTGCTGTCTCCTCTTCTCTTTGCTTTCTGCGAGCAAAGATACAGCCGGTCACTACCATCGCTAGACCCAACGCCGTCAAAGCAATCCCGACCAGTAAGGTATACCCTTGAACACGCTCGACCGCGGTCAGCGGCGCAGAACACAGCTTCTTGAATAACGCCGCGTCCGCTGGCCCGACTTCTGCCTGCTGCGTCATCCACAGTAGTGGGATAACCTCTGCAGCGTAAGCTTTGTCATGAAACACATCATAGACCTTGTTCCCACCTGCTGTTGAGGTTGACAGCTGCATACGAACCGCTGCCGACATGGTTTTTCCCGTGTAGGGATCCACATCCAGATGACTCCCCATGGTAGCGTCTTGCTCACCGGCTGGGTTGTAAGCAATGACACTCAAACACTCCAAAGATTTGAGTTGCGGATAGCCCAGGTAGTGCGGGGGGCTCAGGTAAAGTGGCGAACTTTGGAGGTCGGTGAGGTTGAAGAGTCCGTCCCGCGCGCCCGGCCCGTCCATTGAAAAGCGTGCCGCATCCCGGCGCCGAGGCGAGAAATTAATCGGCGATAAGACAAAGCGCATCAACCCCTCAATGCCTTGCACAGTTTCAGAGGGTCCTTCGTACCGGAATCGTAAGGGCATGACAAACTTGGCCAAGAAGACCATCAGGTCCGTGTCCTTCTCGAACTCACCCGCCGTATCATCCGGCATGGCCAGTGTGCTGAGCGTATGCTCCAGTCCGGCCAAGAGCCCCTCTTCCACATTCTCCGTCGTTGCCTTCATGATACGGTTCAGGGGTGGGAATTGCTCTCCCTCCGAGAAGCCGTACTGCAGGACACTCCCTTCCTCTTTCTCTGCCCCGCCCAAGATCTCCACGGATTCCCGAGGCCAGATGCCCCACGCCACGTCATCGCCCTTGTATTTTGCCAGCGCACCTAGCCTTTCCGGGTGGTCTTTGCCCGTGTGATAGGTATTGGCTACCTTTTTGTAGTAGATCACTGTCTTAGGGTCTGCAGCCGACGACACCGGGGTACATGCAGAGTACGCGTTCTCGACATCTGCCAGCCGCGCGCATTTCCCAGGTGCCTCCATCTGCTTGTCCTGCCCCATGAAGCCAAACATAATTCGAGGATCGCCAGCCTGGAGGGCTAAAGCCAAGATGGGTTCTACGCGCCCCTCCAACCAGGATTGGACTGAACGAGTCACGACCAGCCCGCCTTGTGCCTCCAGGACGTGGCGTTGTATGTAGGGCGCCACCAGTTTCTGGCCGAGGTAGTCGAGGTAACCAAGCATGACGTCCCACGCGTCTTCCGATACGAGGCACTCTCGAAGAGCTGCCTTGCTCGTCTCGGCCGTCGCTGTCATTGTTCCCTGCGCGTTCAATGAAGGTTTGCGGGGCGTTTTGTTTGGAGGCGGAGGCAAGCCTAAAAGGCCTTCGGCAAAAAACTCTGCGTCCGTCTTTCGCAGAACTGTGTCAAACAGGCATTTAGTTTGGCGTAGGGACCATCGTGCTTTGCTGATGGGTGCAGGGGCCTCGTTTTCACCCACAATCACTCCTGCGGGCGTCCAGACGGACTTCCCGACCGAAGCCATGTAGAAGGAGAGTTCGGGAGGTGTCTCGGGCATGACCGATTCGGGCAAACCCGCACTGTTGAAGGTCTGAATCACATCGCCAACCGCCCACTGTCGCCATACGAGACTGTGTGAAGAAGAGGAAGCGTGGATGAGAAAGGAAAGAATCAAGGACCGAAAGCGAAAGTCCGAAGCAGCGTATCCCATTCACTGTGATTTTGACCCACTACCCTCGTCCCCCGTGATATTTACCTCGACCAGTCCTCGACCTCGTTGGCGGATTCAATCTCTCCAGGAGGCAAGGCCTCGAGAAAATTCTTCACCACGGAGTATTCCAAGAGCGGAGATTCATAAATCGTACGGACGTAGGTTGAGAGCTTGGTGTACTGGTAGGTGTTGAGGCTGACAGAAAGAAAGGTTTTGAATGAGGGAGCAAAGGAAAGTCGCATGAGAGGGATGACATAAGGAGGGCGACGAGCGAGATGGAAAAGTACATACGAGTGCTCACTAAGCCAGCTGCAACCCTCCCTTTCCTTCTTTTCCCGATCCCTCCTCCCCTCCCACGGTACCTGAAGTGATCCATGAGCGTGTCTCGCATGTCCGCATCGCCATTCAACCAGTGCGACACGCCAACACGCGTACTGGTGTTGACCTTTTCCACGCTGAAAATAGAGAGAGGATTCGTCGTGTCCCAGAGTTTATGGACAGTGGCCAATGGGATGAACTGAAAGGGGAGAAAGGAGGGAGAGAGGGAGGCAATGAAAGAGGAAAAGTGACGAGAATATCGCGTCGATGACGAGTTCTCATCATCGCCATTGGAAATTAGAAAACATATACTCCAGCCGTGCAGTCCCTTCCATCAACTTTCTATCTACCTCATCTTACATTCCCTTCCCACGTTCTCTTCACACCCAACCTCCGTCCCTCCCCACCCTCAACCCTACCTGTCCGGGCTCCGACCCCAATCCAGGATCCAGACACATCTGGAAGAACTCGACATCCCGCGGGTCTTCCTTCGCCATCATGGACTTTAGAAATGGGGCCTTCTTGAACCCGCATTGTTTCGAGAACATCCCAGTCTCCACGCAGCCACCCCCCCATCGGATCGCGGTTCCGTCCTGGGGATAGTTCAGCTTGTTTAGACTCGTCTCCGTCAATGTCAACGCCTTGACCGCCCCAGTGACCAGCGCATTCTCCATCAAGGTAGGCAAAAATTCCTCTTCCAATGCACGTTCGACCTCCCCCAATGCCACGCGGGCGCCGACGCGGAGGAGGTTTGATTCGCTCCCAAAAGTGGCGACGGCCGTGGTGTAGGCGAGGTTAATCATACTCACCTTGTCAGACAGGAGGACGTCGGTGCCAGATTTGTCCTAGAAAGGCAGAGAGAAAAAAATGGAGGAAGAGTGTGAGGGTGAGGTGCTCGTTGTATCGTTGACAACATCTTGTAAAAAGAGAAGAGTATATATCTTACTTAACGCCCAAAAGGAACGTACCGGCTTGTACTCGTTCTGCACCAGCGTCACATATGACACCAGCATCCCGTCTTCCGAGAACTCCACCTCCACTTTCTTTCTTTTCTGCTGGAAGGTGTAGGGCCCCTTCTCCAGGTACACGGGCCTCCTGCCCTGCAAAAAATTTGCCGGGTTGACGAGGTGGAAGAAGTAAAACGTCTGATACATAGGCGAGTCCCCTCCCCCTCTTTCCTTGGACAAGGGATCAGCCCACGTCGCATAACCAGGATGTTTAGTAGAATCTACCACTATGGAGCTTAAAAGTTTTTTATCGCGCCAGGCGGGGAGGTAGGTATGGCTAAAGATCGCCGCCCCCAAAGCCAACAAACCCATGGCCAGAAACAGGAGGCCAAAATTACGTACATACCTCCCGGCCTTGACTGCGCAAGAAGGAGGGGAAATCAGAGCGGATGCAGGAGCATTAAATTTCCTATGAGCTGCGGGGAGAGCACGCAGGGCGGCGGTACCTGCGAGAGCGGCCGCTGCGGTCGATGCCGAAGTGGCCGTTGAGGCAGGCGAAGATTCAATAGAAGAAGAAGAGGATCTGGACACATTGCTGGAGTCAAGGCCGGCCTCAACATTCCAGCAAGTCGTATGACTGTGTCTGTGTACGCTTTGGTTCCTGAGGTCCGACTTGAGGCTGGCGCGGCGGCGGCCAGGTCGTCGGGGAGAAGGGGATGGTGGGTCGATGTTGTCATCTGTTGCCGCCTCTGAGTAGTCGTCCTCATGGTCTTCTTCGTTTGGAGGTAGGGTACGGGCCGTCGAGAGGAGCCCATCTTGCCGGAGAGGTGGAGTTTCAGTCTCCAGGGGCGGTCCCTGCTCCGGGTGTTCTTCCATATGGGCCTTGGGGGTGTGGATGAGGGGGGAGAGGGGATGGTGTAATCAGCCAGCGGGATCGAGAAATACATATATAAATTCAAGAAGGGCTGCAACATGGCCTATCTTTCGCTACAAGTGAGAAGCAAACTTGACCGCGAGAGCACATAGGGCTCTAGGGCAAAGAACCAGGGGTATGGAAGCCCGGCAAGGGGTCATTTTGTCACTTCGTCATTTTCCCAACGTCTGTCCAGCCGTTTAGATGGCTCCAGTGACAAGTCAAGTCGAGGGAGGAGGACAAGGAGCACCAGTATTAAACCAGTCCCTGGTTAAGAAATGATAGTTTTTCTCAAATATAATAAGCATGCTTGAGATGTCAGTGGACTCTGTTGCGGACCCCTTTACGAGAATCTCCCTCAAAAAAGGCGCGAAAATTCAAAACAAATCGAAAAAACACAAGGGTTGTGTGTCGTGCTCCCTGGTAAGCCAGGTCGTAGTCCTAGCCCACTCTATCTAGCTAGAGAACAAAGATAGAAACATTCTTGTAAAGTTTAGAGAGATTCCTCCTTCCAACTCGACCGCAATGCCTACGTTCGTACCCTGGCTTCCCTCCTTGTCTTCAACGTGGCGAGCCAGGGTGGAGGCGCAAGTCAATTTCTCAAACCTTTTCGGGGACGTCCACATACCTACGGACAGTCCCATGCACAATTCAAGTCGTAAGACAGACTTTTATCATGCTTTGACATAAAATGAGTGCAGTAGAGGCCCTGGAAATGGGTGCATAACGCTTTGGAGGAGAGGAAGTGGTCCACTACGCCACCATTCAAAAACGACACCTGCCTTCCTTCCTCGAGATCGATTAGTCTTTTCTTCTACTGGTTTTCGTCCTTGCTTACTTTTCCTCCTTATCAGTGTAGCTTTCGTATACATTTTCATGAGCATTAGATGTCCCTGTGGCCGCCTAGGCCTTGGTCTGGAGAAGAATGGTCACACCACGCGGACAATCCTTTTTGCCTTATCTTAGCGACGTTCGTTGGGGAAGTTGGAGAAGGAAGCCTTGTTTTTCGAGGATTGAATCGCCTTAATTTGACAAGCAGACTTCCTTTTCTCGTTCACGCACAGACACACTCGCGGTACTCCCAAAGTGCAGCGTCTCTTCCTCCCTTTTGCATAGCCTCGTACACGCCACCCCGTCTCACGCCCTCTTTTTCTTCCCCTCCTTCCCCACCCACAGCGCCAAACCTTTCCTAGCTCAACGTACGTTTGCACTATGTCGCGTGCAAAACTCTCCGGGGCGGCCCGTCGCCGCCGCATGAAGTCCAATCGTCTTCACCACGAGCACATCATCTACGAGCAGGAAGACCCCGTGGTAGAGCGGCCGGGCCTCGAGCATCTCATCTTGGCGCAGGCCTCTGGGCCGACCTCCGCTCCTATGGAGCTTATCAATCCCACCGTCTCATCCCCCGTGATGGACGACGTGGACGCCGTCGTTTTCGCCGTCCACCCGGCGCCCGAGCTCCATCAGCAGGAGCGACATCAGCAGCCGCAGCAGCAGGAGCAGCTGCAGCCCCGCCCTCACGACGGCCCTCGTGGGCACGGGCATTGGAAGGGGTCACAGCACGCCCGCAATCTCTCCCTCCAGCACCAGGCTTCCTGTCACTATCAGCCCCAGGTTAAACATCGCCATGAACGGCGCGTGTCCTATCCGCCCTCCGCGTCCCAGCAGCAGCAGCAGCAGCAGGAGCAGAATTACTACATCCCAGCCGGGGAAGTCATCAACCCCCAGGTCCGCTACCAGCAATTTACGCAAGTGACGACTCATGATGACTTCACGTACCACCACGAGCAGGCCTGGCACGGCAAAAGCATGCCTCCCTACCCCTACGAGCCGCAGCACCACCAGCAGCAGGTCCAGCTGCAGCAGCAATTTGGGGGATACAGCTCTCCCAACGGCAGCGATGAGGGGAGCTTGAAGGGGGACTACGGTTTTCAGGGCGGGGCAGGGGACTATATAAATGCCAGTGGCGAACAGACAAACTACTACCCTGGCTCCTCCTACCCCTACCACCACGAGCAGCACGAGCAGGCCCCAGTCCCCTTCTACGAGGGGCCTCCCCCTCCCCCCCCCTTCGCCACTGGGTACACCATGTTGACCACTGGCTCTTCCTACCATAGACACACACCCTCTTCCTCCTACGACTTGCAGGCCTCGTACCCCCTTCCCTTTTATGGGAACCCGCAGCCTCATGGCGTTCATGCGGAGGCGGTCTCTTCCCCCTACTATTACCAGCAGCAGCAGTTGCAGGAAGGGGTGAGCGAAAAAATTGAACAAGGGGTGGACTGCAGCAACTACAACCCTCCCTGTCCTGACATGAGGACGATGGCGGTGATACAGCAAGGTAGCAGCAACAGCAGCAGCAACAGCAGCAGTGGCAACTATGGTAGCGGCACGGATGAGGACATGAAGGCACTGGAGCAACGCAAGCGAGCGATAATGGAGAAGAAGAGGAAGGAAGGGATGGAGGAGGAAGTGAGAGAGGAGGTGTTAACTAATGGCGTGAGGAAAATCACACGTGGAGAATTGACCCACTATATCTACCCCGAAGATGCGGCGCGGCTGACTCAGGCAGAGGTCATGACGGAGATATCCGCCTCCGGCCACTCCCACAATTCCAACCTGCCCCTCGAACGGCAGCAGCATCACCAGCAGATTCAGCAGCATCACTACCACCACCACCAGCAGCAGCCCTACCAGTGCTATACCCCACCGGGTTCGCCCCCTGTACAGCCTTATCAATACGTCTCTCCGCCCTACTCCCCCTTGACCACATCACCCGTTGTGCAATGTGAAAAACGTCCCCACCCCCAATGTGCCTGCGTGGAGGAACAGCAAACCCTCACCCACTTCAACGGGCCTCCTTCCCCTCTTCCCCCTACACCTTTCTCTCCTCCTTCCTTTTCGCTGGATACCACGCACCCCAACTATTACGTTCCGCCCCATAACTACCAATCTCACCGTCAGCTGCAAACGCAGGTGCAGCTGGAGGTACAAGAGCAGCAGCAGCAGTCGCAACCCGTGGCGGTCAAGGCGAAGAGCCCCCCCCCCACCCTCTCCACTATTACCGAGGGGAATTCCGTGTGCCTCTCTCTCCCTCCCCGTTGTAAAAGTTTAGATAAGAGCGGGGGTAGCAGCAGTAGTAGTGACAGTGAGAAGAACAAGGGAGGCAAGACGATCAGGAGCTACCGCACCAAGAGGAGAGGCCAGCTCCGCTCAGCCACCAACAACACCCGCAACAAGACCCCCAGCGAACAACAGCAGCAGCAAAACCAGCCCAAATGGAATGGTTTCCCCCGCATGCCCCTTTTCTCGACCACGGACTACGCGGGGAAGACCTACACGTTCTACCAACCGGATGACTACCAGCACGTCATTTGCTACCCCACCCGTTTCTTCCACTGCCCCCAGCCACCCCTTGCCCTCCCTGCACGGGAAATGGAGCGCCGTGGCCTGCCATACGGGCCAACCTATGGCCCATTGGCGCCCTGGCATTTCCCTTGTGAGCGACCACAGCCGATGGGGGCGGGAAGGAAGTGAGGGAGGGAGGAGGGAAGGATGGGTGGTGGATTGAGTTTATGTCTGACTAGAGATGGACAGGGACGGATTGGGAGAGTCTCAAAGCCTGTGCGTGAAAGAGTAAAATGAAGAATCTGTATACGCACACATGAGCACCAACGGAGAAAAATGGAAAAGAGGTGGATAGAGCAGGGGAGGGAAGAATTCATAACATAATCATACTTAACATGTGTATTTTAAAGAAAAGAGTCGCAGTAGGCATGATCCGAAGGCAGAAAGCAAAGAACGCGAAAAAGACCTGTCATATAAGCGAAACAATAAGAAGGTGGTACGAGTTAAGGAAGGGAAGCAGGGCGGGTTTTAAACTCTGGGGTATCGACTTTCGAGAGTGCGGAGACCTAGAATCGAAAATTCAAAAAAATTGAGGATTGAGTGAAAAAAGAGAAAGGAACAAAGGAGAGAGAAGAGGACATACAAAGATAAAGCCATGCATGAAATTGATACGTAACTATACGCACCAGCGAGTAAACACACTGAACTAAAAAGCCCGGAATGTGTTTTGAAAACACAGCTAGAAAGACAACGACAAGCGACCGGCTCATTCCGACACAAAGCAAGTAAGAAGCACCATACTGACAGTGGTAGCTGACGCGGTAATCCAATCGCATTCAATCAACGCATTTGTAAGAAGATGGAAGAGGACATAGGTGGTATGAAACCAAAAGGCCAAATCCGCAAAGACAACAAGGACTTTCAGAGTCTAATTGAAGAAGTAGAATTGTGTGGAAAAGGAGAAAGAAAGGAGGCAGTCATTCACTCGCCATCCTAGCGTCACCCACCCCGACAATTTTAAAGAGAAAGTAGAAGAAGAAGAAAAAAAGGGAGCGTCATTTAAAAATGGGGAGGCTACGGAAAGAGCAGCCAGCATCGTCGACCGAGAGAGAGGAAGAGAAAAAGAGAGAGAGAGAGAGTAGTAGAGCAAGTACGCACTTATCCACACACAAAATCACACACACGATCCATCGTCACTTGTGCAGTGATCCTACAACTGATACATTTCCGAAAAAGAAGCAGAGAACAGCCTCTATTTTCCCTGTCGAAATACTATGCAACAAACGCTCTACACATATGCCCTTAAACTTACACAGTCCTATCGAATCTTGCCATTCCCTCGAATACCTATCCATTTCTTTCGGTGCTGGCCCTTGCATCGACACCGTACGAGACAGCAGACTCCCTCCTTGAACTCTCTTTCCTCCTCCTTGCACTCCTGCCCACGCCCCCACCAGGAGCAGCAGGAGCAGCATGATTTTTCTCCCCTCGGTAAGTGGCAGAGGCTTGGGGGAAAAGGTAGAGGGAAGTTGCGTGGTGAAGCGATAAGACAGCGTGCCATTCAGTATTACAGCCGCTTGGCTTTTCATTCGGGAATGCAATAATACGTGACAGGATGCCAATATTTGGGTTCCTAGCCGATAAAGACGATCCCGTCTTTTTCCTCTCTACCCCCCGCCAAGCATATTAAAGCAATGCTCTGGTGCTTATCGGGAATTAATCGACACAAATTGAAACATTTCCTTCCTTCTTTTTCATTATCAGTATAATTTATTATTATATGTTATTTTTATTTTTTAGTATATATTCATTTCCCCCAAAACCTCGTGTTCTGCTAACTTACTAATCATGCCTTTCAAATTAATACCTATATCGTTGTTTCTCCATCTTGATCGGCGGAGCGGAAGGAAGACTTGCCATTCCTTTGACTTCCGCTACTCCTGCTGCTCCTGCTATTGCTTTTCATGTGTCCTATCCTCTCCTGTTTCTTTTTATTTCTGCCAATGCAGGTAGGTGGGACTTGGTGTGGTACTTCTGCTGCCATCGGCTCGGTTTACGTCTGACATACTGCACCTTTCTTTACACGCATTGGTACGTCGAGCATTTCCCCCCATTTCTCTTTCCTTTGAATGGGCTCGGCATGACTGGGGGGTGATGCCTCCACTTTCCTACAGGCGATGACATGGGGAGCTTGCTCACCACACGCATCCTGCGTCCCCCTCTTCCTTCCTTCCACACTCTGTCTCACCGTTCTTTTGGTTTATAAATGCCCAAAATTGCTGTCATCTCTCGGTCAGCATGACCCTCCCCATGCCACACTAGCCTGTTGCGGTACCGCTGACATGCCAAGACAATTGATTCCCGCTCTCCTCCCTCCTTCTCCTCATCATCCTCGTCGTTCTCATTTCCCTCCTCCTCGTCCTCCTCCTCCTTAATCTCCCTCATGACTCCTTCTCCTCCTCTTCAGCGCTTAACTCCTCACCCCCTCCTTCTCCTTCTCCTCCCCCTCCTCCTTCTCCTCTTCCTCCTCCTCCTCTTTTTGCTCCTGCTGCTGCTGCTGCTGCTGCTGATGTTTTTACCCCTGGCCCACTCATGGGAGGAGCGACTGGGTGAACAGACTGCAAAGCAAGAGAGACACATGTCCCTGGCCCCCCTCCCTCCTTCCCTCCCTCCTTTACTCCCTCCCCTTCTCCAGTCTGATTACTCTCGACGGCACCTCCTCCCTTCGCGTAGAACGGGTGGGAGAGAGGTTTTGCGGCAAGAGCAGAGGGAGGCGGGAAGGAAGTGGAGGAAAGGAGGGAGGAGGACGACGAGAAGCAAGAGGGAGGGAGGAAAGGAGGGACGGGGAGGAGGGCAGCGCGATGTAATGGTGGCGGGAGCATGCTGAGAGTGTCTTGCACTACGAGGGGGCGGGGTTGATTAGAAGGGGTGGAGGAGGAGATGGAGGAGGTGACGACGGAGGAGGAGGCGGAAGGGAGGGAGGAGGGGGGATCAGTGAGCGACAGCTGTTGCAGCTGCTGTTGCTGTTGCTGTGCATGGGGGTGAGAAGTAGGCAGATAGAAGGAGCAGGGAGGGGGCGCGTGAAGAGGAGGCGGAAAGGAAGCTGTGGAAGGGAGGGTGGAACGCGGGAGCGAAGGAGGAAGAGGAGGAGGAGGAAGAGGAGGAGGAGGAGGAGGAAGAAGAAGAGGAAACGGAAGAGGAAGAGGAGGAGGACGCACCATTAGGCGAGGGCCATGCGGTGCTGCTGCTGCTGCTGCTGCATCTGCTGCTGCTGC
>AFGO01001485.1:0-10799 GCA_004335405.1 Nannochloropsis granulata CCMP529
TGGGAGGGGGAGGGGGGGAGGAGGAAGGCGGTTTGCTGGATGAGGATACGGAGTGTTTGGAACGGGGTACGTCGTTTTCCTTATTGGAGTGCCCTCCTAAGCTGCTAACCCTTCCTCCCTCATGTTCTCCTCGACCACCCCCACCAAGCGAAATGTGTCTCTTTTTCCCCCCTGATACTCCTTCTCCTCCTTCTCCTTCTCCTTCTCCTTCTCCTCCTCCTCCTCCTTCTCCTTCTCCAGCCTCCCTCGCAGATGCAGGCCGCTTCCGAGAAAAAGGCGGAGAAAAAGGTGACGTCCGCCTCCGACCCGCTATACCCCTACTCGCCGTCCCTCCCTCCCTCCTTCCACCACCACCACTACTACCACCACCACCACTACTACCACTTGCTGCTACTGCTGCTGCTACTGCTACTGCTCCTGCGTCGGTGTTGCCCATTGGATTGACTAAGACATTGGCATCGGTAATGTATTTCCCCTTCACCCGCTTCTCGCTCCCCGACAGCATATACTTCACATCATACGTCACTATCCCTCTTCCTCCCTCCCTCCCTCCCTCCTCTCCTTCAAAATGAACAGCCGTCACTCGGGCCACGCCTCCTTCTTTATTGATACCTGGCCAGCTTCTGCTCGCTACTTCAACTGTGTCTCCCACAGAGAAAGGGTGGAGTGGGGGTCTCCTCCTTTTACGGCCCCCGGGCTCACCGTCACTGTCTTCTTCGTCCGGGTCCTCTTCCTCCATCACGTCCTCGTCCTCGTCCTCGTCCTCGTTGTTGTTGCTGTGTTGGTTGTCGTGTGTTTTGACACCCGGAGTCGAGGAGGAGGAAGGGGTGGGGGGTCTGCTGCTGCTGGCAGTGGTGCTGCTGCCAGGAGGTCGAGGTGAGGTGGATGTTGAGACGGAGGAGTCATCGAACCGCCTGCATGCCTCATGGGCCAGGCGCTTGCCGCCCACCCCGGGATCCCGGTCCTCTCCCCCTTTCTCCTCCTCCTCTTCCTCGTCCCCTCCTTTGTCTTGTTTCCTCTTTCCTTTGTCTGATCCCCGCTCCTGATTCCGCTGCCCGTCCTCCTCTTCTTCCGTCTTCTTCTCCATCCGTGACTTCTCCCGAGCCTGTACCGGCATCAACACCCTCCCTTTCTCCCTCCCTCCCTCCCTTCCCATCTTCGCCCATCTCCCTCCCGATGACGTCGATGACGAGGATGAGGACGAGGAGGAAGGGCGGGAGGACAAAGAAGGACGGGAGGAACAAACAGTGGCGGCTACTCGTCTGGTGACTGGCCCGGCAGCCACCAGCGCTCTCAAGGCCTTCTCACTTATCCTCCCTCTCTCCCTGCCTCCCTCCTCCTCCTCCATCCCCTCGGCTCTTTTCCATGCCCTCGCTGCCTGCAATATCTCATCGGAGACATGACAGCTGTCATCAATGGAGAGACCAAAAGAAGGAATGCCAGCTTGCAAGGCCGCAGAAAGGGAGTTAAACAAAGGTGTGTCGGTGATGGTACGTCTGGAGACGAGCTCCTTACAGATCGGGCAGGCGGGTTGTGGACCCGAGGATCGGATGAGCAGGTCCCAGCAGGCTTTGCAGGCTAAGTGGTAGCAGGGGGAGACCGCAGCTTCGTGGATAAGTCTGTTGGAAGAAGGTTGAAGCGAGAGTGGGTAGAAGAGTGGGTAGGGGGGAGGAGGGAGGGATGAAGATGAGGAAGAGTTGCAGGCACTTTTTACAAACGCTTGTAACGAGGGCATCAACCATAATTAATACACAGACGATAGAGGAGAGGGGCATGGAAGGGTGGGAGTGTAAGAGGGAGGAGCGCCGAATGAATACGTACCCAAGGCAAATTGGACACTTGAGGCTCTGGGCCAAGCCTTGTAAGCCCCTCCGCCACACCTCCCCCACCTGCAGCACATCGAGGGGAAACGCGGTGGACATGGGAGCTGCAGCGGCTACGACAGCGGCAGGCAAGGCCTCGCCCTTGTCGTCATTTGCTGCTACTGCGGTGGCGGGAGCGACGGTAGCGGCGGGAGGAAATGGAGGTGGAGGGGGTGCCCCGGCAGACAAGAATAGGGTTGGATTGACGCTCCTCCGCTGCTGCCCATCGTCGTCGTCGTCCATGCTGCGGGTGTGTTGGTGGGGGTGTTGGGGTCAGACAAAAATTAGGGTGCCCGCCTTTATCTTGGGCGCCAACATATTCTGACAGTTGACGCGCACGTTGCTGCTGCTGCCCCTTATCGCTGCCCCATGTGTTCTCAATGAGCGAGGCCGCTTTACGGCTCAATAAATCTACCCCTAGTCCCACATCACTCTGACGCACAGACTAGTGTACAAGGATCAGGAGAAGCACCACCTCGTCCTGGCGGTGCGCGTAGTCCCAGCTCAGCCACAACACACACTGCATCTCACCAAAGCCGCTCAGGCCTGTGTACAAAAAAGCAGGAGAAGCACTTCCTCGTCCTGGCGGTGCGCGTAATCTTAGCTCAACCATCTCACACACTGCATCTCACCAAAGCCGTCCCAAAACACAAGCTCATCAAGGAACAGAACGCACGTGTGTGATACGCCTTTCCAACCATGGCCTCCCTGGTGGACGGGCGTGCAGCTGCTTCTGAAGTTGTGGCGCCGATGGTCTTGCGCAAACCCACGCCCGGCACGGGCGCAGCCCATGCGGCAGGGCGGCCGGATCCCCTCATCAGCATGGAGAGAGTCTTGCAGACTGTATCGGGCACGCGGGGGTCGATGCATTTCGTTGCCAAGGTCGTGGCAGAGCCGGAGCAGGCGAACGAGATTCAGGTCTTGGTGGATGGAGTCCTGAGCCGTGCCGAGCAAGTGTTTTCACTGTGGGTGCCCGATTCGGAGGTGAACCGCATCAATAAAGCTCCGCGGGCCGAGCCCATCGAGCTCTCCGAGGACATGTCGGGTGTTTTGTCGGCTGTGCAGAAGCTACATGGCCTGACCAAGGGCGTGTATGATCCAGCCTGCTTTCCCTTGCTGCAACATTACAAGCAACATTTGAAGCAGAGCTTGCGGGGCTTTGATGTGTCGTCGTTAGATAATGATCCTCAAGCGGCGGCCATTGCCATGTATGCGAATTGGGGTGCTTTTATTCTGGCCAAGGATGGCAAGACCCTGACCAAGGCCCACGATGCGGCTGGGTTGGATCTGGGGGGCATTGCAAAAGGGTGGGCGATTGACCAATGCGTGGATGCGTTGCGGAAGGCAGGTTTCAAGGACATCTTCATGGAGTGGGGTGGGGATGTGAGGGTTTCAGGTGAGCATCCGACGGGCCGTCCTTGGACGGTTAGCGTGACGGAGCCACCTTCGATGCAAACTTTGCATCGAACTATTCCCACTCCTACTTCGTTGCAAAGGCAGGAGTCTTTGCGACGTATGTCGATTTCGTCGGGGATGGGGCCAAGCCCTCGAGGAGGGCCGGGGTTGGCGTTGCCTGGAAGGGGGAGTATGGAAATGCAGGAGGCAGATGCATTACTGTCTGAGCAAATGGCGTCGTTGAATTGCTCGGATGATGATTTTCAGAAGGTGCTGGCCAATATACCATTGCGGGACGGGGCGAGTATTACGACGTCGGGGGATTACATGCAGGTGTTTTGGGTGGGCGATCGCTTGTTTCACCATGTATTTCAGAGTCAGACGAAGCGCTTGATGGAAGTGTCGACGACAGGCTTGGCGCAAACGTCAGTGGTCACAGACGGACCGTGCATGTACGCGGATGCCTTGGCGACGACGGCCTTGGCCATGGGCGTGGCCCCCAAGGAGGCGCGCAAGTTTTTGGACATCGTTTCGCCTTTGTTGGGTGGGGCGCCTGTGACGGATTATTTACTCTATGTGCGTGACGGACCCAAGGTCTTGCGGCGACGCGTGAGGGGAAGCGAGGACGAGACGGCCAAGGAGATTCGATTGTCGGAGCACAAGCCAGCACAGGTGATTGTGGTCGGAGGGGGGTTGGCGGGATTCTCGGCGCTGATTGAGGCGGCCAAGTCGGGGGCGCGCGTGATTTTACTCGAGAAAGAATCGCGCGTGGGCGGGAACAGCGCCAAGGCCACAAGCGGGATCAATGGGTGGGGTACGTTGCCGCAGGCTCGGGAAGGGGTGATGGACGAGGAGAAATACTTTGAACGTGACACCTTCCGCTCGGGCAAGGGCGGCACGTGCGATCCTTCTTTGATTCGTGTCCTGTCCACGCAGTCTGCTGAGGCTGTGCGCTGGTTGATGGACGAACTTGGGGTCGATCTGGCAGAATTGAGTCAGTTGGGAGGGCACGCTTTCAAGCGCACGCATCGCGCTCGGCCTACGCCTTCGGGGGACCCAAGGCCGATCGGATGGTTGATTATGGAGCGCGTGCAGGCGTTTGTGAAGGAGCGCTTACCGCCGGGCCAAGTGGAAATTCGGACGTCGGCGCGCGTGGTCAAGCTGGAGGTGGACGAGAATCAGGACGGGGGAAGGTGCGCTGCTTCGTTGCCGCCGCTCAAGACGGTCACGGGTGTGACCTACGAAGATCTGGCTACTGGCAAGATCCAAACGCTGTCGGCGGATGCGGTGGTCCTCACCACTGGTGGCTATGGCTGCGACTTGACCCCAACCAGCTTGCTCAAGGAACATCGACCTGATCTTCTGGGCTCCGGGGCTAACGGTAACGGCGGCAACGGGCAAGGGTCGAAGACCCTGGGCATGCCTTCGACCAACGGCGCGTTTGCCACGGGCGACGGCGTGAAGATGGGTTTGGCCTTGGGGGCGCTGACGGTGGATATGGACAAAGTCCAGCTTCATCCGACCTCTTTTGTGGACCCGAAAGATCCGCTCAACCCCACAAAAATCCTGGGCCCGGAGGCGCTGCGAGGCTCGGGCGGGATTTTGGTCAATCACGAAGGGCAACGCTTTGTGAACGAGTTGGACTTGCGCTCGGTAGTTTCGAATGCCATTTTGAAGCAGTGCAAGCCCTTCATATGCAAGGATGGACAGGTGGGCAATGTATACGCATGGTGTATTTTGAATCAAGAGGCGCAGAAGAAGTTTGGGTCATCGTCGTTACGGTTTTATAAGGATGCGCGGGGCCTATTCGAGGGAGCGAAGGACTTTCCTACTCTGGCAAAGGAGGTGATTGGATGTGACCCGGAGGCTTTGAAAGCCACGCTGGAGGAGTACGCGCAAGCAGCTTCTATCGGCGTGGATGCCAAGACGCGGAAGAACGCGTTTCCTTGCCCATTTGCCTGGACAGACACGGACCTAGTGGCGGCGCGTGTAACGCCGAGTATTCATTATACGATGGGAGGGTTGCGGATTAGTGCGGCAGCGGAGGTGTTGGAAGACGCGCAGATGGATCGAGGGAATCTGTATCGGAAGCTGCGTCCAGTACGGTGCTTGTTTGCGGCGGGGGAAGTGACGGGGGGCGTGCATGGCGCGAACCGGTTGGGAGGGAATTCACTTTTGGAGTGTGTGGTGTTTGGGCGCTTGGCGGGGGAGCGGGCTGGTACGGTGAAACAGAAGCAGTCGACGTGTTTGGTGGAGGACGAATGGACACCGGTGACATTTAGGGAGATGCTGCAGACGGATTCGAAGTATGGCGTTAATACTAAGGTCTTTCGCTTTCATTTGCACGGGGCGTTGCAGCAGGCGGGTTTGGCGGTGGGGCAATTTGTGGCGGTTAGGGGGGAGCTGGATGGGGAGTGGCTTCAAGGGTATTACTCGCCTTTGTCGCCACCAGATGAGGAGGGCTACATGGAAATATTGTGCCGCACAGACACGGCGGGTGGGCAGATTATCAATTTTTTGAATGCCGTACGCCCGGGGGGGGAGTGCTACCTCAAGGCGATGGGTGGGTTGCGTTTGCGGTTTGAAGGGTCGCAGCTCTTTCACGGGGAGCGGGAGATTAAGAAGCTGTCCCTCTTGGCGGGGGGAACGGGCATTGCGCCCATGATTCAGATTGTGCGTGCTTATCTCCACCATCTGGTGGGTGCTGGGGCGCCGAGTGGCGTGCCTTTGCCTGATCCAGCCACCTCGGGCGTGCGGCTGGTGTACGCATCGGAACAAGAATTTGACTTGGCCTTTACCGACACCTTGCAAAAGATCCAGGACAGATACCCAGCCTACTTTCAACATTATATCGTGCTGAATCATCCGCCGTTGGGCTGGACAGAGGGCGTGGGTTTTGTGAATGAGGACACGGCCAGGCGAAGGCTGTTTTACCCGTACGAGGAGGAAAAGGGCCAGCTCTTCGTTATGTGTGGCCCACCAATCTTTGAGATGGTGATGGGCGAGATGCTGGTCAGAATTGGGGTACCTCGTCACGCCGCATTCGCCTACTCCAACCCTTGAGGTGTGTGCGGTGGCCAGGGAGGAGCACTGCGGAGGAAGCATAGCGAAGAGAAGAGGGAGGGCTGGACGATGTGATTAAGTCGAATTGTAGCACAAATAGAGAGAACAAAAAACGAAAATGGGAAATGAAATGAATAGGAAGAGACATACAGTAGAAATGCAGGTGACGGGCTGGAGAAAGCAACAGAAACCAAATGTGTGGGGATTCTCTGGCGGCCCTACGTCTTTAAGGCTTGGGCACTTCATTTTCGTGGTCGTTTTATGTTGTTTATGTTTTTCTTTTGCTGTCGCATGCCTCTTGACTTTGCGTGCAGCTTTTAGCGGCGACAAGGACTACTCTGTTTTGCACTTTGCACTCATGCCCCACCAGACTCAAGGTATAAGTTGTCAGAGTGCGTGAGTCTGTTTGTCTTAAGGGATACGAATAAAGGGTGTAGCAAAAAGCAGAAGAGGAAAAGTCGCACAAAAACTTTACCATGTTATGCCTTTGCTTCTTTGTTCTTGGTTGGCGGTTTGGAGGAGGAATTCATTCGAGTGAAAATCTACGACCTATGTCCTTGTCTCCCCATGATCAGTATCGTAGACAACAGATAGGTAGAGTCAGCACTCATAAAACTTTGCAGAGGGCGACAGTTTTGGAACATGCACCCCTCTCCTCCTCCCCCTTCCTCCCCTCCCGCTCATTGTCTTAATAATGGGCTCGCGCCAAATACTTGCGCTTTAATCCCCTCAATTGCATTATTGTAGCGCGTTTAGTTTGGGCTTGTGTGCGTGTACAACGGGTGCCCTCTTACTTCCTTGTGACCCTTGTTGTCCGCGGGGGACGCCTTACTGTCGAGCACGAATGGCGTGGACAAGCGCCACACAGTAAGCTCCATACATCATCATGATCATCACACGCCAACAGACCAACGCCAAGCGATGGATACTCACCACCTTACTGCTCATGCAACGACACACAGACAACCACCCCAGAGGTATTCAACGTAGTCTTCATCATGTTCGGCTGGGGCAAGAAGAAGGTCCAGGCGCCGGAGCCGGAGAAGCCAGTGGTCCCCCGCCTCGACTTGAGCCAGGTAACTTGCATAGAAGAGAGGAAGGGCAAGCATCAGAGGGTGGAGGGTTTGAACGCGAGGACGGGAATCGCAAAGCCTTGCTGCATCATCCAGCAGGGTGTGTGCTTGTGCGTCCATTTTGTGCCCTGGATGAGGCGTGTTCTGTGGCTCGTCAGGCATTGGGGAGGCATGGAGAGAGGAAAGAGGGCCATATGCCCCGCCTTCATGCTGGGCACTCTTACACAGCGAACGAGCTTTCCAGCGCGGCAATTGTCTCTTCGTCTCCTAGATAAAGAGGATACACCCCTTTTTCACTCTCCGTTTCCGACTTTTTACATGAGCGAGACACAAGCACCATCTCACACTTCACCTCCCTTCCCCCACCTTTCCCCAACCCAACAGCCCCGCTGGGACCAAAGCACCTTTGAAGGCCGCGCCCGCCACTTCTTCACCACCACCAACCCCCTTAATGGCCTAGCCTCGGATGCCGAGTTAGACCACGCCAAGGCCTTGCTGGAGCAATATAAAGCGGGGAAGGAACCGGCGGGGACGACAGACGAACAAATCTGGGAAGCGAAGCATTTATATGACTCTGCATTCCACCCTGAGACGGGGGAGAAGCTTTTCTTACCGGGTCGCATGTCGTTTCAGGTGCCGGGGAATATGGTGATTACTGGGTGTATGATGCAATTTTACCGGTCTATTCCGGCAGTGGTGTTTTGGCAGTGGGTCAACCAGAGCTTTAATGCCGTCGTGAATTATTCGAATCGCAATGCTTCTGCGGGCGTGACTACTGAGCAGCTGGGACAGGCTTATGTGGCGGCAACGGCTGCTTCGGTCGCCACGGCGGTGGGATTCAATCGATTAATTGCGCGAAACCCCAAGTTGAGCCAAGGGATGATTGGACGGTTTGTGCCTTTGCTGGCGGTGGCGGCCGCGAACTGTGTGAATATTCCGCTGATGCGACAGAGAGAATTGGTGGAGGGTATTGATCTCAAAACGAGGGAGGGGGTGGTGGTGGGGAAGAGCAAGGAGGCGGCCAAGACTGCGGTGGCGCAGGTGGTGCCCTCTCGTATTCTGATGGCGACCCCCGGTATGTTGTTCCCTCCGCTGATCATGGCGAACCTGGAAAACTCCGCGCTATTGCGGGCCACGCCTGGACTTGGGGCCCCCATCATGGTGGCGATGACGGGTCTGTGTTTATCGTTCTCGACGCCCTTGTGTTGTGCGTTGTTCCCGCAGGAGGCCACGATTAAATTGAGTCAGGTGGAGCCGGAGTTGCAAGAGAACGCGAAGAAGATGACACCCGTGCCGGAAGTCTTCTTCTATAATAAGGGCCTTTAGACGACAGGTGAACAGTTGATGAGGCGGAGAGATCAGAAAAGAAAAGGAATGGGGGGACGAAGGACACTGTACGATTTGAGATATTTGAGATATTTTTGTGATACATGTCGTGGTAAGAAGAGGAGAAGCAACGAGAACTTCTGGGCCTTTTGGGGGAGGGGGGGCGCGTCGGAGGCTGCATGTCTCATACATATCTTTAGCCGTGCATTTATGCTTGTGGAAGGAAGAGGGCGTGAGAGAAAACAAAAAGCTCGCGTGATTCAGGAAGGCAGCGCGAGAGGGGGAGGCATGGAGAGGGGAGGCCGCGAGTGCCATCGAAAAACAAAATCAGCATAAAAGCTTAAAATTGTACCACTCTGGTCTTGTCGTTCACTATCTGTGTTGTGCTTTTGTTTCTTGTCGTCTGACAGATGGATATCATGGGCCGATCAGCGACGCTGCAAACGAATGGCGAGGCTACTGGGCGGACGAGGCTCTTCCTTGCTTCTTGCCCTCCCTTGAGTAATGCACGTCCCAGGCTGTCCAATGCCATTCTTCTCGTAATTCATTACAATAACACTGAAAACACAGGCGTCGGCCACTAGTGCAGTCAGGTGCAAAGCACAGCGTACGGGCCGCGAGAGGAAAGTTACGCGCACGACATCAAGGAGCAAGCAGCAGCATCAAGCATGGCAGGCAAGGGGTTCAATCAGTGGCCGACAGCCCGGAAGCTCGTCTTGGTAGCCGTCATGCTACTTATGGAGGTGTGTAAGTGTGCATGGATGGGAGGAGGCTAACCTTTGGAGAAGGCAGGCTGGACTGGAGTTACACGCATCATCATCCATCTAATCTGCTTTTACACCAATACAATAGAGCGTGGTAGGGCAACAACAACAACAACAACAGCTGCATCGTTACCCCGGGCCAGGCGGCCCTCCCCCTCGGAGACGACAACCGGGACCCAACGCTATTGAGCTGGGAAAGGAGAACAAGTACGTGTTTCGCTATGGTACCCTGTCCGACATCTGTGCGGCTGTGCCTACCCCGTGTCCCTTCCCCGCATTTTAGCCACGGGGGTCTAATAATTTCGATTCTTGCCCTTTGTCTTGACAGGCGGGCCACATATATGGCCGTGATGGGAGGCATTTTTGCGGGGTACTGGTTGTCGGGGTGGAATTTCAGGGGCAAGAACAAGAAGCTGAAGCAAAAGTACGAGAGGGATACAGCGGTACGTGCCTTTTCGGGTAGTGCTTGATTTGAACGTCGAAGGATGGAGTCGAGGGAGGATAGATCGCGATGTATGGAGCTTTCTCTGACATGCGTGTCGATTTGTTTTGTTCGCATTTTTTTACATGTCACACAATAGATTCTCATTTCCCCCTGATCTCTCTCCCTCTCTCCCTGCACCCTCCCTCTCACCTATTGCAGCAACAAGAGAGGCGCATCGATGACGCCATCCGCTCGATAAGGCAACAGTACGAAGAGGTCCTGGAGAAGAAGCAAGAAGAGTACGTGGAGAAATACAAGCACTTGCAGTACATTGAGGTAAGAAGGGTGGGAGGGATGAGTGAGTGAACGACGGATGAAGGGTACGGCAGGTGACGTGGGTCGTCATATGGATTTACTGGCGCATACACGCCACATAACATCTGGAAAGCACTTGCAAAAATATGCACACATAGATAAACTCATGCGCACCCTGCCTACTTGACCCACACCCACACACCCACACAGAATGCAATGGGCGAGGCCGGCATCCCGGTAGACCTGTCCATGGTCTCTCCCTCTGCCTCCCTCCAGCAAGACTACGCCGAGTTCAAACAGCCAGACACCAACGGCGACGACAAGATTTCGAGGCGAGAGGTAAGTTGTAAAGAGGGGATGGAGGAGGTCTTGAGAGAGAGGAAGTTGATTTGGTGTCATTTTCCTTTTCTTGTGCTCTGACAATCCATGTAGGTACGAGTCATGCGTCCTGTAACATTCATCCCCCCCCCCTTATTTGTATCTCTATGATCATCGCTTGCTCAAATTCCTTTCTCTTTCTTTTTACTTTTGGTATTCACCTCTCCCTTCCTTCCTCCTTCCCTCCCTCCCTCCCTCC
>AFGO01000159.1:3788-18788 GCA_004335405.1 Nannochloropsis granulata CCMP529
CCAGTCCTTGCCTTTGAGCACAACAAATTTGGAGACGATATTGCAGCGGAACTTCAAGGGGGTGAGGGGGAAGGGGCCCACGTATGGCCGGTCCTCGGAGAACTACTCCCGGATTGCGCATGTGGGTGTGGGGGGTTTTCATCGGAGTCACCAGGCTGTGTATACGGATGATCTTTTGGAGTTGACGGGGGGACAGCATACCAAGGCCGAGGCGGAGAAGGGAGGGATGGAGGGCGGAGGGGAGGCAGGGAGGCCGGATAATAGGTGGGCTATTTGTGGGATTGGATTGATGGTATGGGATAAGAAGATGTATGATTCGCTGAAGAAACAGGATCATATGTACACGGTGCTGTTCCGGTCGCAGGAGGGGAATGATGCACGGGTGGTGGGGTCGATATTTGATTTTGTGTATGCGCCGGATGATTACCAAGCGTTGTTCCACACATTGGCGGATCCGTCGACGAGGATTGTGAGTCTGACCATCACGGAGAAGGGTTACTGCCAGAAGGTGGACGGGAATTTGAACACGGAGGATGTGAATGTCAAGCATGATTTGTCCGATTTGTCGACGCCCAAGACGGCGTTGGGCATGCTGTGTGGGGCGCTGGATCAGCGGAGGAGGGAGGGAAGGAAGAGCTTCACGGTGTTGTCGTGTGATAACCAACCGGACAACGGGTATCAGTTGGAAAAGCTGGTGAAGCAGATGGCAGTGTTGGCGGTGGGGGAGGAGCTGAGGAAGTGGATTGAGGAGAATACTACGTTTCCAAATACGATGGTGGTACGTGGGTGGTGGGAAGAAAGGGAGGGAGGAAGGCGAGGGAGAGAGGGAAGAGAGGGAGGCATGAGCGGCTTAATGACTGGTTCTCTTCCACTTCAGATTCTCTCTTCAAACAATACAGGAACAATAGTGGTCTCACCCACTCTCCCTCCCCCCTTCCCTCCCTCCCTCCCCCAGGACCGCATCACCCCTGCCACCGAAGCCGTGCACAAGGAAATCCTCGAGCACGACTTCGGGGTGGAGGACGAGTGGCCAGTGGTCGCGGAGCATTTCGGACAGTGGATCGTGGAAGACAAGTTTGTCGATGGTCGGCCGCGGTGGGAGGATGTGGGGGTCATGTTCGTGCCGGACGTGAAGCCGTACGAGTACATGAAGTTGAGGCTGCTGAATGGCACGCACTCGGCCTTGTCCTACGTCAGTCATTTGAGCGGGTTTCAGTTTGTTGATGACGCGATCAATTGCGACACGATCCGGAATTTTGTGGAGTGTTATATGGACGAGGTCTCCGCTTCCGTTCCGGAGGCTCCAGGAGTGGATCTGGAGGAATATAAAAAAGATTTGGTGACTCGGTTCAGTAACCCCTACGTGAAGGATAAGGTGGAAAGGCTCATGATGGACGGCTCGCAAAAACTTAGAAACACCATGCGGGACGCCATTAATTTTCTGTCTGTGGAGAGCGAGCCTGCGCTCTTGACTACCCACCTGGGAATAGCGGTCGCTGCCTTCATTAGGTATGTCACGGGCATTGACCAGGAAGGGGTGGAAATTGAAAAAGTGCTGGACCCGATGGCGGAGGAGTTGAAGGAGCCCGCACGGAAGGCCTGTCGATTGGTGTCTTTGCCGGCAACGCCTGAGAATGGATGTGTTGAGGAGGTGAGGGTCCTGGACGAGTGGGAGGGGGAGAACGAGGAAAAAGGGGGGGACAGAAGCAAGGTGTATGATTCGCGCGGGGTGATTACGATCGTATTCGGGCCGGAGGTGGCGGGAAATGAGGCCTTTGTTGAGACGGTGGACAGGGCGTTGAACTTGATTTGTGAGAAGGGTATGATTTACACGTTGTTGAATATCAACTAAGGGGGATGGAGGGAGGGAGGCAAGGTGGAAGACTGCGTGATGATTTGGAGGAGGTTTACGGGAGAGAGAAGGAGGAGACGAAAGCAGAGCGAGCGCATGAATTTGGCAATATGCGTTGGGGAGAACCTGGAGAGAACGTTTGTGTTTTTGAGTTGTGGTGTGGTCCGAGAGTGATGGAGACTGTATGGGGGGGCACGTGTGTGAGGGGTAGACAATGCGTGCATGAGAGGAAACGAGAGGCCGCTGATGGTGTTCTGCAGAGCTTTTTTGAAAGGAGTTTTGCTACCCCCATTCTTATTTTGTTTAGTCATGTGCCTCGTGTGCCCATGCATACGCGCTTGCTTTCCTGCAGAATTTCCCCTGATATTTCCACCAGTAGTAGTAGCAGTAGTAGTGGTATTTGTAGAAGCAGCAGCAGCAAGGTAGTATTTGGGTGGGGTGGGTGTATGAGGAGAGAAAATCGACGCTTTGTCTTTGTTGCGGGTGCACTTTTTGTCTTCTTAATGTGAGGACGGAGCTGGGGTGGATGTGTGCGTATTGAGTAATTCGTTGATAGCACAAGTAGGGCTTGAGAAGGGAAGAAAGGAGCTTGAACAGACAAGGCTGGGCATCATGTGGTGAAACCCCTTGGGCATGCCAGGAAGCCAGGAAACGAAAATAAGAGGAAGAAGAGAAATGCCAACACAAACAAGAAGTGGGAGAAAGATTTGATGCAGAATAAAAGCGTATTTGTAGCTTGGCAGCTAATGCCTCTTGGTTGTGTCTCGTAGGATGAGACATGCAAACAGCGGGGCAGGTGCGCGTCCTGCACAGTCTCGCTCATTCCTACCGCCCAGATCGGTTGGTTGCCTAAGATTTGCTTTGCATTCCTTGCAAACCTACCCATTTTCCCCCTTGTAGTTTCCTCGACTGGTTTGTCCCCAAAGACTTCTCATTTCTGTCATTCCCAGTCGCGTTCTTTGCTTTATGAACAGCGAAGCGGGAGGAACGTTGCGATTTCAAATCGAGCTCAAAATGAGACGTTGGATTCAGGGCGCCGTCGACCCTTGCAGTCTGCTGCTAACATTGTGATCATTATCCCTGGACAGAGAGCATGTAGCATACCCAAGACGACTGTCAATTCTTACCATTGTTCTTGTGCGCCCTATCTTGGTGGTGCAGGTTGTGTAAGCTTAGACTGGGTAGAAGCCACGGCAAGCGGGAGACGACACAAAAGAAAGCAGTTGGAGGGAAGAACGCGAGACTGCGAGAGAAGCCAGTGAGTGCTTGCTTCTTCTTACCGTAACTTTTCTTGTTCTCCATGAGGCTTGCCTCTAACACGCCTGCCTCTTTCCGCGCACTCCTCGCTGGTACACGTGCATGTGTATGTCCTTCATTGAGGACGCAGGCAAAGCAGAGGGAGGTGGGGGTTCAGCTGCCCCGCATTTCCTCTCGTTGTCGCACCATGAAAGATCGTGCATACTTGTCGGGCGGGGTGGGCAAGCAGAGAAGGAGGAGGACGACACGATGCAATGCCCTCCTAGACTAGGGGCACCACGGCAATGTACATGTGATTGTTACCCACATTACCTACACCCCCACACACACACTCAGCGCAGACGACCATGCTGCCTAGGTGGTCTGTGCGTGCGGGTGCGCGAGTACCAGGATGCCTTGGGCAAATCTCCAAAGGCTTTGCATGTGTCGCGGCACGCAATCCAAGCCATCCTCCTGTCTAGCATCCTCTCTCTCACACACACATGCGCACGCATTCACCCTATCCACCCCTCTCTTTCCCTCCACCACATACTGCCACAGAGAGCTAGTCATGCCGGTTCAAAAAGAGCTCTCCGACCTGGAGCACGGACCAGCCAGCGGGGCAGGCAGCGAGATAGACTTACATCCCCCCGTGACCCCGATGGAGGGCAAGAGGGGAGAAGACCACGTCTTGGATTTCAATGTCTCTAACTTTAGCACGCCCGCGGGCAAGCAGATCCTGCACGATGTTGGTACGTAGGGCTGCCCGGTGGCAAGACAGGGAGGGAGAGGAGGGGAAAGACAACAAAAAGGGAAACGAGATCTGAAAGTGGGCGTCTCCTGGCTAGCTCTGCCGGTGCCTCACGGAGATGGACAGATGGAAGAGCACCAGGACGGACAGAGGGGGGAAGGGAGGGAGAGTGGGAGGGAGGAAGGCATCCGGTGACTTCGCTGGCAAGCGCCTGTTGTTCCATCCCTGGCGAGATTACACAAGCACAAGCCCACATCAACTGACCCTGGCTTCTCTATATACACAACCACAGCTGGCCGCACGGTAACGGGGGAGTTTACGGCACTGATGGGGCCCTCAGGGGCGGGGAAGACGACGCTCATGGACTGTATTGCCCTCCGGCAGCGCTCGTTCGAAGGCGCCATCCACGTGGATGGCAGGTCGCCGAAGAGCGACTACTTCACCCACACCGGCTACGTGCACCAGAAAGAGCTTTTCTTCTCTTCCCTCACCTCCCGCGAACATTTGATGTTCCACTCGATCAACCGGTTGGGGGGGAAGTACACCAAACACCAATGCCTGAAGCGGGTGGATGAGGTCATCAATGAGGTTGAGCTCATGCGATGCGCCGACACCATCATCGGTGGAGGCGAGTTTGCCTTGGTCAAGGGCCTCTCGGGCGGGGAGCGCAAGCGCTTGGCGATTGGAACGGAACTCCTTTCACACCCGAAGATCATTTTCTTGGATGAGCCGACGTCAGGTGTGTAGGAAGGGAGGGAGGGAGGGAGGGAGGCTGTGCAGTGGATTCTTGTGGGATGACACCTTCTGAAGAAGAAGCTTTTTTGCTCAAAACCCTTTTTCTCTCCTCCTTCCCTCCCTCCCTCCCTCCCTTCCCAGGCCTTGACTCCGTGATGGGTGAGCTAGTGACCAGCCTGCTGCACGCCCTTGCCATGGGCAAGAACGGTGGGCCCCGGCGTGTGATCATGTGCGTCGTCCACACCCCGTCCTCGCGGATGTGGAGCCATTTCACCCACGTCCTTCTCCTGGCCACGGGCGGATATATGGCGTACCACGGCACCCGCGAAGCGCTTTTCCCTTACTTCAAGTCGCTTGGCTACGACGTGCCTCCTAACTACAACCCTGCAGACTTTGCCCTTGAGGTACATCTGATTTTCTGAATTCTCCCTTTTCCCCTCCTCCCTTTGTCGCTTCCCCCAACAAAGCCAAAGACTTTCGTGTTCCTCACTTCCCTCCCTCCCTTCCACCCGAATAAACTCACATGTCCTCACACCCCCCTCTCTCCTCCCATTCTGCCCTCCCTCAGGTTGTATCTGCCAAGCCCGGTGCGGAAGTACAGGGGAAGACAGCCGTCTGGATCGTGGAGAACTTTGCGAAGCGCATGGAAAAATTCAACCGACTGCCATCCGAGAACAACCACCATTCCTTCACGGGTGTGGCCACGAGTGGTGGGGCTGGGGCAGGATATGTACTGCAGACAAAGATGAACATTTGGCGGGCCGTCACGCAGTCGAGTCGGGACAAGGGGACGCTGTACGCCTTGGTGGGCATGTTGCTCATTTTGGGGATGGTCTTCGGCTTGCTGTTTTTGAACCAGGCGCACAGCAGTTGGAGAAATCTAATGGGGATGATGTTTGCGCTGGTGGTGGCGGTCCTGATTCTGTGCTCGATGAATGTGGCGTTGAAATTCCCTGTGGAGTGGTCGATTTTCATGCGCGAGTACTACACAGGGGCGAATGCCTTGGGTCCATATTTCATCGGGAGGACGATTGCAGATATCCCTTTCCTGGCCCTGTTCCTCCTGCTGGTGATCGTGCCTTACTGGATGTCGGGGCTGACGGCGTCTTTTGGGGGCTTCATTCGGTACTGTTTTATTTTCTTTTTGATCATCAATGGGAGTGCTTCCACCGGGTACCTCGCCTCCTCCTTTTCAGCGGACCCGGTGCTGGGCCTGGCAATTACCCCTGTGATCGATACCCCCATGATTTTGTTCTCGGGGATGCTCTACGAGCGGTCCTCGGTACCTCTATACCTGCAGTGGATCCAGCATGTCTCTGTGATTAACTACGGATTTGCCGCGTTGGTTATCAACGAGTGCAAGTCTCTGGGGGATGGGCCCATGCGGTGGCTGGTGCTGCATTTCCTTCAGATTGACCTGGACATGTTTAATGCGTGCATCGGCTGGCTGATTGGCTTGGCGTTTGGGTACAGGTTTGCCTCATATGTAGTGCTTAAGCTGAGGATTCGGTATACGACGTCATTGTAGAGGATGAAAGGGCAGAAGGAGGGATGGGTGATGGTTTGTGACTGGTGTGGTCTTGAAGTTGATGATTCGGCGTGCCACGTCCTTGTAGAGGGAGAGAGAGAGTAAGGAAAGGGTGAACAGGTGGAGTGTATGTAGGATGGTGGAAGGATGGGGAGAACGAGGACGTGGAGGAGGAGGGGAAGATGACGTTTAGTTAGCAATAGTAGCCCTCGTCGCCGCATTGAAACTATATTAAAAAAAAAACCAAAAAAAACAGCAGGTGCACGAGTGTGTGAGTCTGTGTGTGTGTGTGAGAGTGTGAAGAATGAGCAAGGCAGCAGTGGGGGGAAATTTTAAACGAAAGGTGTGTTGAAATAGTGGAGAAGGGAGGGAGGAAGGAAGGCGGTGATGGGGGTGGTGACTGGCATCACCACTTGGAAGAGGAAGGGTAAAAGAGAGAGGAATCAATCGTGTGTGTTGTGGTTGAGCGTCTCCTTTCGAGACGCAAGCGAGCGAGCGAGAATCAGAAAGAGTGGCGGCGGCTCAAGAAGTAGCAGCGCAATGGCATGGGTGGGATGTTGTTCGTCATTTTTGGCTTGTGTGTGATAATGTCTGCATGTGATTGTAAGAAGACTTTGGGTGATTCCCAGCAGGAGTAGGAGGAGCAGAAGGAGCAGGAGGAGGATGAGAAAGGGAGAGACCGACGAGCGCAGATATCAAGTACCATTCATTATTATTAAATCCATCATTTTTCCGTATTCATTTCTACATAAACACACTACATTATCTGTGAGAAGGTCGCTATCGATAAGAAAGAAAAGGAGAAAGTGTGAATGTGAAAGACAACAAGAAGGTTGGCGAGTGAGCTCGTGGGAGGGGGGAAGCGCATGTGACGTTGTACCTGTTATACTATCATGTGTGGAGCAGGATGAGAGAAGAGACTGATAGAATACTTTATAGACAGGCAGGACAAGGGGAACAAAGGCAAGGACAAGGGGAACAAGGAGAGTTGTGCGGTGTGTACACCCCGCTGTCATGGTGCCTTATCGTCCTAGAAGTAGGAGTCCTTGTGTGTTACATAAGTGTACATGAGCCATTGCTTCGCTCCTCTAGGGTCTGATGCTTTTTAAAGGAAACATTCACGCCTCTCCGGGCTTCATTTGGATGACCTGGCAAACAAAAAAGAAACATAGCGAGAGAGACGGGAGGGGACCCACTGAACCAAACAAGAAGGAAAGAATCGATACGAGAGTCAGGAGAAGGTAGAAAGAAATGAAATACAACAAAATATAAATTACGATACGACTCCCGAAGTAGCTTGATCCTCCCTTGGTCATGTCTTCTATAGTTTTGTTTGTGTCGTTGTTGTGGGCAGGTATGTGGTTTGAAAGACGGAGGGGATGCGGGGCGATAAATGCCGTAACAAGCTTTCGATATGATTGTGTCGCAGTTACCCCCTTGCACATGTCGGCTAAGTTTGTCCCCGAACTCCTTCTCATGGAGAGGCCAGAGGCAAAAGAACTAGGGAGGGCCGACAGAAAAAGCGACCCGGCAATTTTCGATCATGGGCCTCATTTTCCAAGACCCTTGGTTGGACAGACCCGACCCTCCCCTAATGCGCACAGGCCTTGTCATTCCTTTCCATAGTCAACCATCTCGAAAACAACGCAAGGACAGGCCTGCGTCTCGCCCTTGACCTCCCCCGCGACCAGCATCTCCACCAAGCAAGCAACACTCATCATCAACATCATGGCAGATCCGCATGCGGCTGCCCCTGCTGCCACGAACACACCGCCACGCCGTCGAGGTCCCTCCGTCCTCGAGGCTGCCAACTCGTCTTGGAGTACCAGTACCCTGCGTTACCATCACGAGAACATGGGACCCATCGTGCCCACGGCCGGCGGGTTTGCCCTAGTCAAGCTCGGTGGGGTGGGAGGGTCTCCCTTTAAGGGGAGGGTAGGCGCGGGCTTCGGCCTCTCTCCTGTCAGGTCCAGCGACAGCACGCTATACGCACCGGCAGCTGGGAGTTTGCTGTCGGTGTCGGAGAGTCGTAGTGGCGGCAGTAGTGCTGATGGTACGCACGCGACCGCGGTGGCTGCTGGTGGGTGTGCGACGTGTCATCATCCGGTCACTAGCAGCCCTAGCACAAGTCCCGTGAGAAGGGCTCGTGAGACAGTCATTCGCAGCGTGGATGAGGACGAGGAAGAGGATTATGGTGATGAGGAAACAAAGGAAGAAGGAGGCGGGCGCTTGAGGGACAGCCGTCAGGAGGGCAGGGCTGCAGCAGCGTCCGTGCCTGTGTCAGCGGGGAGCAGCAGCAGCACTAGTAGCGGTACCGCGCCCATGTGTTGCCGGAATTGCGGCTCGATGGAAGTGGTGAAGAAGGCAAGTCGTTTCAAGAAGAGGAAAATGATTGCGAGGGTTTTGTTGTGTATTTTCTTTCTCTATGTGGTGGTGTAAGAGGCCAAAATTATCCAAAACGCTTTGGCCTACCCGAGATGCCAAGGCCTGCCACAAAGAGATATATTTCCACGATCACCTGCCCCTTTTACCTCATCCCATACCTTCCAACCCTTTTTGACAGAAACACTCGCTGGGTTCTGCCTCCCTTGACTCCCTTAAAGCAGCCGCCGTCCTAAGCGGAGTCCCCCTGTCCACGTGCAAGCTGCTAGTGGTAGGCAATGCCAAGTGCGGAAAGACCAGTGTCATTCGCCGGTTTGTTCAGGGCAATTTCCAAAATGTACGTTCAGAGGCATCTTTGTTATTAAATAAATTTTAATTCAGCAAAAATCGACGTGTTTCGCGTGAAGTGTGACTGCGACATGGTCGCGGTTAAAGGACGAGACCGCATGCGGCCTTTGATCTATCCCTTTCTGGTATACACACACCCACACCCACATACCCACACACATACCCCCCCACACACATACACACACATACATCTATACACACACACACACACACACACACACACACACACACACACACACACACACACACACACACACACACACTAATGCATGCACACAATTCTTCTACTCATTCCCACCCTAATATACATATATTATGCATATATTATATATATATATATATATATGCACACAAGGGGTTTAGCTACGCACATCCACCCCGTCGGTGTCGACTTCCTGGAGCCTGATATAGTCCTACGAGACGAGATTCCTGTTCTTTTGAGTCAATTTCTTCCACCCACTCATTCGTGCGCTCGATCCCAAAACAACAACACAACCAATAAATACACAGGCTTACATCTCTACTGTCGGTGCGGATTACCTGAAGCGAGACGTGGTTCTAAGAGACGGGCGACCGGTGCGGTTGCAGCTATGGGACATTGCCGGGCAAGACCGCTTTGTTCACTTGACTCGAGCTTACTTTACACGAGGTAAGGGAGGGAGGGAAGGAGGGCGATTACGGGATAGGGCGGCAACTCCTGCTGACTTTTTCATTCTTTCTGTTTTCACTGATGATCCACTCGTGCCTCCACCCTCCCTCTCTCCCTCCTTCGCGCCCCAAGCCAAGGGCGTTCTGGTCGTCTGTGATCTAACCCGTGAGAACACGTTCGCCGCGGTCAAGGCGTGGAAGAGGGAGATCGACGAATGGGCTCGGACAGAGGGGAGGGAAGCTGGAATTCCCGTAGTTTTGATCGCAAATAAGGTACATTGTATTGTCTTGGAGACTTTGGTGGTGAATGAGGAGGAGATTGGGCGGACGAGGTGAAGGTTTTGTAATTAACCCTTGCTTTTCTGGCTTGCTTGTTATGACTTTATTGGGTCTCTAACTGACATATGCCACATAACATTCCGTTAAGAAAATGAAACTATCACCACCAGTGCTCATGGATAATCCTCCGTTCCCTCCTTTCCCCCTTACCTCTCCATCACTACAATTAGTGCGACATGCTCACGGACGCCGCCGAATCTTTTCTCGCAGGGGCCAACATGGTTGCCATGTGCCACGAACAGAAGTTCGCGTCATGGTACGTGACGTCGGCCAAATCAGGGAATAATGTGGATGACGCGTTCTTCGATCTGGTAGAGCGGGCGATGGAAGTGAAGGAGGAAAAAGAGCTGCCGCTGGGTGGGGAGAAGGAAGGGGGAGGAAAGGGGGAGGGAGGGTTCAAATTGTCGGCGGTGGATGGGATGGAGGAGAGGGGAGGGAGGGGTGGAGGAGGGGCGTTTGGATGGTCCATGTGCTAGTTTTTATGTACTGATGGGCGGGTTTTCGGGGGGTGGGAGGAGAAAAGGGAAAGCATCGTGTACAATTAAGAAATAGATTTGGCTAAGAGCTTAACAAGCAGTATGTGTAAGTGTGTAAGTTGTTCCATTGCTTAAGTTGTTGCATGCTGCAATGACTCCTGCTGTGTTGAGAGTAGTCGTAAGTATCCTTGCATTCTCGTAGCTAGCAGTGGAGGTCAAAATAAACGGGAGCATTTCATTTGCATTTCTCTTATGTGGGGTGCTATTTCAAACGAATTCAAAAATCTTCAAATCCACCTAACGGCTGTGAGATGTGCCGTTGTGACGGGCCTTCAGGGACCCTCGCCTCTCCTCGCCTCGCTCTCACGACATCCTTCTCAACTCCTCCGTGCTTGTTATTATTTGAGAGACTGTCCCCTACTCGATGTGTACTTCCCTCGCTTCCTTTTTACATGACAGTGTGTGAGTGTCCTCCTTTGGTGTGGCGTCGCGCGGGCGGCGCCTACATCTCTGGCCTACCTTTCTGGTCTTTTTGCTTCCTTTCGTCCCCCTACATTCCATTCCCTCCCTCCCCTTTCATTGCATCTTCCCTCTGCGTTACCAGCCGCCTTCAGACATTCCTGTTTGGTCGCCGGTGTATTGTGTCCCCTTCCGCGTGGCCAAGGCCCCGGTGCACTGCCCCTCTCACCCCTCCAGGAGGGCTCGCTTAGCCATTGCGAGTGATAGGGTGTGTGCAGTTCAGCAAGGACTCCATTGTTTTCTCCTAGCACGTCATATAACATTCGCACACGCTTTCTTTGTCTTCATACACATTCATGGCACTACTTCCCACCCCATCCGTCTCTTACGCGCCCTCTCCACAGGTTGCACAGGGAGAAGCTGCAAGACACCGCAACCATGTCCGTACCAAGGCTACGCTCGCCGGGCAAAAAGGGGGCCTTGAACGAGAGTGCCTTCGCCACCAGCAAGGCGGCACAAGATCACAAGCTGGCTCTGCAGCAAGGGAAGGTCATGCCGATCCCACAGCTAAAGAGCGCCCTCATCCCGGCCTACACCCAGAAGGAGCTGGACGAGGACATTGTCGCCCCCAATAAGTACCTCTTCATCTACGAGCGAAGCGTGGTGATACTCTCCTTTGCCGCCATGTCTATTTACATGGCATGGCGCTGGAATACTTTTGTCACTCACCCCTCCTCCTACTGGATCTCCGCGCCCCTCATCGTGGCCGAGACGTCCCTCGTCATACCAGGTGAGTGTCTTTGATTCTTGGCATTTAGGAGCGGAGGAAGGGAAAGAGGGAGAGAGGAGAGAGGATGCAGAATCCCGATGGCACCGGCGACAATTGTCGAGGCCCACTCACCCTCATATTCGCTCTTCAACCATCCTCCCTCCCCTCCCTCTCACCCCGCGTGCTTGCCCATCCCCCCGTGCCTTTCCTCTCCTATCTTTGCTGTCGTGGTCACGTTTTCTCACCTTCTCCCTCCACCTTCCCACAAACGCAACCACAGGCCTCTTTATCTCTTACTTTATGATCTGGCACCGTATCCTCCGCCCCCGCAAGCGCCTTTCGGATATGCTTTTGCCGGAGGCGGACAAGCCCACCATTGATGTGATGATTCCTTGCTACACGGAGCCTGTGGAAATCATCCGCGACACCCTCGTGGCGGCCTGCGCGATGAATTATCCCGTGAACAAAATGACGGTGAACATCTGCGACGACGGGAAGAACCGCGATGATGTCCGTGCCCTGGTCGACGCCGTGCGGGAGGAAAACAAGGCGCGTGGGAACCACGTTGTCCTCCGTTACTTCCGCCGCGTCAAGGAGGTGGGCAAGCCCCACCACGCCAAGGCCGGAAACTTGAACAATGCCATTCTCAACGAAGGGACGACGGGTCAGTTCCTCGTCATCTTCGATTGTGACATGGTGGCGGAGCCCCATTTCTTGGATGCGTTGATCCCTCATTTCTACATGCGAGTACGTTGCTGGGCCTCTTGGGTTGGAGGGAGTAACGAATAAAGGAATAGAGGGAGGGAGGGAAGAAAGGAGGGAAGGAGGGATGTATGTATGTCTCGCTCTCGTGTTACCTTTCCCTTAATTTTACAATCTATCTATCAAACTAACTCATGATCCCCTCCCTCCCTCCCTCCCTCCCTTCCTCTCTTAGACCGGCAGCGACAAGTACGAAATCGACCCGAACATCGCCCTGGTCCAATCCCCGCAGTCCTTCTTCGGCGTGCCCTTGAATGACCCACTCGGCCAGCAGTACCGATACTTCTACGGCCCCGTCCTCCAAGGGTGGGATGGCGCCGATTCTGCGCCGTGCTGCGGGACGAACGTGATCTTCTCCCGGGCGTGCCTCACGGCCATTGGTGGGTTTATTTACGGCTCGGTGACCGAAGATTTCTTGACATCGATGTACCTCCACAATGCTGGGTTCAAGAGCAAGTACGTGCATGAGTACCTGGCCCGAGGCCTGTCCCCTGAGTCTCTGCACGACTTTATGAAGCAACGCTTGCGATGGGCGGGGGGAGCGGTGGAGATCTTTTTTTACCACAACTCTATTTGGCGGCAGGGGTTGACCATCAAGCAGAAATATCTGTATTTCTGGGCTGGTCTGCAGGCGCTGTTGAGCTTCCCGTTGTTGCTTGTGTGCATTGTTCCGTTCGTTGCCTTGGGGAACCCGCACATTGCGGTGGCCCCGGTGGACGCGGGGGAGTATCTGTACTTTATGGGTGCCTTCATGACGTTTACGGTTTGGATGTTGATTGTCAGCTATCGGGATGTGCCCAAGCTGTACCTGATGCGCTCTGTGCAGGAGTCCGTGTTTATGTTGTTCTGTAAGATGGACGCGGTGTTCAAGGTGCTCCGGCATGGGAGGATGATCTTTGCGGTCACCAACAAGGATGTCCAAGTGGGTCAGCTTCGAAAGGAGTTTGGCCACGTGGTTCCTCATATTCTTTACTATGTACTCTCAGCCCTTTGTGTGGCTCGCGTGGCCTACAACTCGACTTTGCCGAATTTTACCACGGAGAAGCTTTTGGGGCAGGCTGTGAGCTGTATTTGGATTGCGGTGGTGCTTTGGCAGTTGTACCCCCCCATTGGTATGGTGTTTGGTGAGTTTTTCGATTCCCTTAAGAAGTCGGGGGTTAAGGCAGTGCCGGCCATGGCGGATGATGGATCTGACCCTCGCTTGGTCCCCGTGACTCCTAAGTTGCCTAGCAGTCCTTAAGTGGGGAAGAAGGGGAGAGGAGGGAGGAGGAGACCGTCTAGATTACCGGCTTATCAGGGTGGTGTATTAGTGTAGAATAGTGAAGCAAGAGAAGACGGGGAAATGGGTAGGAATGGTTGTGTCTGTGTACGTGGGAATGGATGGTTGGTTGGGAGGGGACAGCGGGCAGGGAGATGTGATGCTGAACGGGGACGAAAAACTGAGACTGGGAGAGGGTGGCAGGGGACGGGCGCTCTCACTTTTGTCTCGGTGGGGTGTGCCAATGTAAGTGTATGTTGCTTGCCTTCCGTGGTGGCTAGGTCTGATGGAGGGCCCACAATGTGTACCATTATCTCCCATCAATAATTCAATTTCAGAACAACGGCGCATTGATGGGGAGAGAGAAAGTAAAATTTAATAAAAGGGTACGTAGTAGAGGATTCAATCGAAATATTTTCGAGAAGGAGAAGACGGGGAGTTGAGCGAGGAAGGAAAGGAGAGAGAAGAAGGTGTTATAGTCATGTGTAAAGTAATTCTTTTTTGCCGTCATCAAACGACTCACACAATGATAAAATATGTTTTAAGGCACGAAGTCGGTCATGAGGCAATCGCAAAAGCAATGTAAGCTAGCAAACAAGCAGGACCACCACAACCACCACCACCATCACAAGCAGCAGCAGCAGCAGCTGTAGCAGCAAGGGGAGCAAGGGCTATGTGTGCGTGGACTTTGTGCGTATTAAGTCGCCGACTTCGTATTTTTCAACGACTGTTGTGTGTGCATCCTCTCACCCTTTCACCGCTTGCAAGCACGCGAGCAGCGCCACTGCGAATGCTCGAAGACAACAGACGAGGAAGAAGAAGGAGGAGGAGGAGGAAATCAAAAAGAAGAGGGAGAAAGGAACATGAAGAAGATAAAGAAGAAGAAAAAGAATAAAAATATGACAGAAAAGAAGAGGAAGGTAAAGAAGTCAAGTCAGAACCGACGAAGACGAAAAAAAGAGGAAAAAAACAAGTTAAACACCAACAACAATAACGAAAAGGGCGTCAGCTCTTCCCTCCCACTTCCTTCCTTTTTTTTATACACTTGAAGCTGTTTCCTCAAACATGTTCTTTAATGCGCTGCTGCTGCTTTTTACCTTCTCAAAACGCAGCCCGTTTTTCTTCTTTCCTCCCTCCTATCCTCCACTCACCTCATTACTCCCTCTCCGCTGTGAATACAATGCCTCCTCGAAGCTCTCCTCGCTCCCACTCTTCAGAAGAACCCTCCTTCCCCCGCTCCCCCACTCTCCTCCGCAAACGCACAATCAAAGACCTCATCATACTTACTTGCGAAATGCACTTCCAAGCCCTCTTTCAGATACCCGGGCAAGTCCTCAAAATCTTTTTTGTTTCCCGCAGGGAACACCAGACACGTCACTCCCGACCGCCTCGCTGCTATCGTCTTCTCCTTGATTCCACCCACTGGCAACACTTTCCCCGTCAGTGAGATCTCGCCC
>AFGO01001493.1:0-10461 GCA_004335405.1 Nannochloropsis granulata CCMP529
TCCTCCTCCTCCCCCTCCTCCTCCCCCTCCTCCTCCCTCTCTCCTTCATCACCAGCTGGAGTAGAGGAAGAGTCCGAAGAAGATGGTGATGAAGAGGACTCACTCTCTTCCTCCAAGCTCGCTTTGTCCCACAGCGCCCCCGCAAGAGCATCTACACTAGTCGTAGTGCCTGCCGCTGGAGAGGCATGCATATCCTTCATGGCAGTTCCTCCCCTCTTGTCATTCCCTCCCTCTCCTCCTTCCTCCTCCTCCCACGCCCAGTCGTCCTTATCCCTGTCCTGCTCCATCTAGTGGCAGCTGCTGTGCGTTTGTCGTGCTGCAGTCCCGGCGCTCCTTTTCGTTCTATGCGCCTGCGTCTACTCGCTCGCTAGCAGCCTGCCCTTACCACACTTATGCTGACGCCGTTCCTCCCGCTACGCCTCGGGGAGAAGGAAAAGCTTGTTGTCGCCGTCGTCGTGCTGGTTGTGTATTTACTGTGTATGTAGTGTGTGGGGTAGAGGTCAGGTCAAGCAACGGTTCATTGTTGATGATGACGATGGCGATAGCTTCTTTCTTAGCATGCATGTTCCCTCAGCCTCACGCAACCGTACAACCATACATGTAAGAACAGGCAGGCCAGAATGAGTAGCGGCAGTGGCAGCATAGTTAAGGCGCGCTCAAGAGCAGGGGGCTGGAGTGAGGCGGAGCTTCTATCCATGGCCTTCAGGAAAAAACAGAGGGAGGAGGCCGAGGAGGCAGCACGGCAACTGGAGCGCAGGAGCAGGTGCAGGGACACTAAAAAGGACAAGAAGAAAAAGACGAGGAAGCGCCGGCACTCTTTATCCTGTTCCTCCTCCTCTTTGTCGCGCTCTCGCTCTCCACCGCCCTCCCGTCATCGCGCTGCCTCCCCTCCTCCACCCCCAGACCCGTATTCATCCCTCCTCCGTCCGGGAGGCTCGTTTGCCCGCCATTACCATGCCCGTCCTCACCCTCCTCCGCCCACCTCGACATATCATCGTGGCTATCACTCTGGAGGTAGGGAAGAGGAAGAAAGGCGCAGATGCAGAAGCAGGAGCAGGAGCAGGAGCAGGAGTGCCAGTCGGAATCGGAGGAGGAAGCAGCGGAGCAGAAGCAGGAGCAGAAACAGGAGCAGCCGGAGCAGCAGTGGCGGCAGACGGAAGCACAAGAAAGACACCAAGAAATCCACCTCCGGCTCCCGTGGACGAGACAGTAGCACCGATGACGACGACAGCCACGGCTCAAGGAAGGGGCGGCGGCATCACCGGAAGCATAGCAGTCAGGTGAGCATGACTAGTTCGCTCTCTACCCACCAAAGCGACGCTGCCGGGCCTTTGGGCGAGATCGATGAATTTGGCCGCACCACCACTACGCACAGACGTACGGTGGCCAGGCCCAACCGCAGCAGTAGCAGCAGCGAGGACGAACCGGAGGAAGAGAGCTCGAAACGCCGTCGTTATCGCAGCAACGAGGGGAAGAAGACACGAGGCCGTGGGCGCTCATGGTCCCGCTCTCGCTCCCGTTCACATTCCCGTGCCAAAAATCGCAGTCGCAGCCAGAGCCGGAGTCGGGGTCGGGAGAGGAGGAGAAGTAGGGAGGGGAGCAGGAGTAGGGAGAGGGCATGGAGCCCAGGCCCTGATAATCTAAGGCAGTGGAATCGGGATAAATTTGCAGAGGTTGTGCGGGAGGAAGCGGAGGAAGGGAGGGAGAGGATGGGAGAGGAAGGTCGGAGTCCGTATAGGAGAGTGCCGAAGGATTATGTCCCGCCGTTGCCGACGTGGAAGAGCAAGGCGGGGGGGGTATACATTCCGATTGTGCGGAAGTGAATTGTGAGTCTGTGAGAAGAGACCGTCAGACCTTGCAGACCCTTCCATCTTTCGACGACATGAACACCAAGAGAAACTCGTAAACTTGGCTGCGTGACCACATCAGTCAACCCCCTATTTAAATTAAAGCCTTTGTGTCGCACGTGGGGTAGGGCACGAATGACAAGGGAAGGAATCGTTTCCAATTACGGTGCTTTTTTTCATCACATTCTTTTTTCTGACTTATTTCTTTGGTGGTTGTACTTTTCTTTCAATCAAGGATAATCTAAAAGAATCCAGCCCCTGCGGAAAATAGAATAGCGTGCAGAGACAATCTCCCCTCTTTGCCGGCTGTCTCTCTCACACACACCCTCTTCCTCTGTGCCTGCCTCTGCGTTTCGTTTCTCTTTCCTCCCGACTTGCAGCTCAACGGTAACAAGTACGACTGCATGCAAACATGCGGTGGCAAGACCCTCCCGTTCTTCCCTTCCTCTCTTCCTCCCTCCCTCTCGCGCGCTCTCGTCCTCTCCCCATATATTTCTGTCCCCGTCCTTCTCTTCTTTTCTCCCTACTGCTTTCTACAGGCTCACTCTCCTCGCAGTGACTGCTCGCGCGTCCGCAATGTGCCCTCCTCCGCTTCACCACTGGCCTCCAGCCAATGGTCAGTGAGGTAGGGCGAAAACAACGACAAACACCCACACACACTCTCTCTCTCTTTGTCGTTGTGAAGAAGCCTGCTCGTCCTTATCTCCTTCTGCTTTTCTATTTTTCACCGTCGCTGATTCATCACACACATGTAAATGCACATCTTCCTCCTATTTCATTTCAGCCTCTCTTCCCCTTTAGGCCGAAGACGCTTCCTCCCCCTCCTCCACCGCCCCCCTCAACCCTCGTCCCCTCCTTCCCACCTTCCCCGCCTCCCTCACCGCACTTGACACCGTTGTTGCCGTTGTCGCCTTGGTCGTCTTTGCACTCACGGCCGGGACCTGGACGAACCGTTCCATCCCTGCCTGTGCCCGTGCTCCAAACAGCACGTCCTTCACATACCCTTTATCTTGGTATTTCCCCATCGACTTGTCCTTTACGAAGGCAAACGCCACGGTGTGCACTTCCTCCCCCCCTCCCTCGATCAACAAACTCTTGGTCACCCACCCCGAGTCGCCCGTCAACGCATCCACGGGCTCATTATCCAAGAACAAATAAAGCACATCATACGTCTCCTCACATGAACTCCTCCACTTGAAGCTCAACTCACCCGCGCCCTTGAAATACATAAGCGCTACATTCGTCTGCTCGTCCTTGGTACTTCCCGTGTTGATCTCCCCACCATCCGCAACCCAGGCATTCCTACCACTATCCGCCCCCGAGAACCAATCCCCTTGAAAAGCCCCCCCAAAATCCACCGCAGGCAAAGAAAATGCAGTCAATCCAAAGAATTGTTCACCTGCTTGTTTCCCTCCTTCTGCAATCCGCAGGACCAAGGCTGTCGAGTCTACCTGGGCCTTGTCCGAGGAGTAAGTCACCACGGCCTGACCCACCTTCCCGGCAGAAGCAAGAGAAAGCTTGGACGTATCGACACTGAATCCTTTGGCGGCATTCTTAGCAAACGCAATAGATACATCCAAGGCAGTAGAAGCTAAAGAATTGATCAGCAGAGACAAGGTCGCTTCCCGGCCCACCCCAGCAAAGAGCACCGTAACGGCGCCCAGGCTCCGGCCTGTGTTCGTTGCAACCTCCAACAGCATCTTGCTCGCCAACCAATCCGCATGCGCCGAAATCCGGGTATACACGCCGGGTACCTTTGCCCTTGCACAGCCAATACCCCACGACACTACACCAAACAGGTAATTCGTCCCTCCCACATTCGCGGTCAAGGGCCCTCCGCTGTCCCCCTGGCATGAGTCCAGCCCTCCCCGATCCACCCCCGCGCAGACCTCCTCGTCCAGAATCGATTCCTTACCAGTCAGTGCCCGGTATTCTTCGTTACATTTCTTGTTTCCTACTATTGGTAAGGTCACCGAGCGAAGGACATCGGTCCCGGAGCCCTGCACAGGCGGGGCCTCCTTCTGCTCATTCTGCGTCCTCTCCTCCATCAACCCCCACCCCAACACTGTCACCATCTCCCCCTCCCTCATTCCCTTCGCTTGCGTCGTGGGGATCAGAGGCAAAATCGGAATATCAGCAGGGGCAGCGGTCTCAAGCCGCAAAATGGCAATGTCCCCGGTCATCGTGTTGGGGTCATACTCAGGGTGCATAAACGCCTCAGCCACCTTGATCATCTCCCCCTGCGTAGAATCCGACAACGTGTACCGTCCCAGTATCGCCGACATCTCGTAGCCAGCAGCCACACAATGTGCGGCGGTGACCACGAATTTGGGAGCAACCAGAGTGCCTCCGCAGAATTGGAAGAGGCGGCCCTGTAGGGTGTGGTGGCGGTGGGTGGGTGAGGAGGAAAGGGTGAGTGGCAGTGGTCTTCGGAAGAGGACAAGGGAGGATGCAGAGAGAGGATGATACTGAGGACATTTGCATGTAAGGGGTGGAGTCCAGACAAGGAAAAGGACGTGAACACGACAAGCAGGGGTACACACGATCAGAGGAGAGGCAGGGCTAGCTCTGGTTTGTGCTGCGGTGGGCTTGTGGCTTACATGCGTGTTGGTCACTAGGGCCACCGTCCACTTGGACTCGTTGCTGTCTGCGAGTTCCCCACCCACGATGAAGGACGGGGCGTTGAAGGGGACTTGGGCAATGGGGCGGAGGGGCAGCACGGGGCCGCGGGGCTGATGGTCCTTGAGGTCGGCAGCGCTTGGCGCAGCGGACGCGCAGGCAAAGGTCACAAAGGCCAGGGCGGCCAGTAAGGTGGAAGAAGAAGCCTTGAAACGCATGTTACGAGCTGTTGGGGAAGTCAGAGGTCGTGTGCAACGGAGGGTCGAGCGCCTGCAGGGAGGGGCCAGGGAGAGGGCACGTGTGAGTATGATGGTGCGTGAGTCATGGCGTGAAGTTTGGTGGCATGGGACACTAGGTCTCAAAGTGTGGGGTTCGAGATTTATTTGCACAGGCTTCTCGTTTGTTCGTATATAGCGACGGAAAGAGCATACTGAAAGGTCGACTCCGTTCCACGATATCGGGGTGTAGAGCTTTCACACGACGCACACGATGCACACGGCGGCGGGATACGGTGGACTTATAAATAGAGCGCGCAGTTGACAAATAAATAAGCGACAAAGACGATGGTCAGTTGTACGTTCAAGAGGGACGATCGCACGCGCACCAACACAAAGAACAAAGCATGGTGTAGACGAATGCGAAACGACTTCAAAGAGTGCAACGGCTCTTGCCGTCGTTCAAACCGGATATCAAACGACCCGTTAATTTTCGTCAAGCCACCGAGCTAGCTAGGTCTCGGGAATGGAGAGGCAAGCTCGTTGTTCCGTTTTGCAATATGTAACGTGATATATGGTATTGGCACCCATGGTTGACACGACCCCAATTTCTTAAACTTCCTCTCTGTGAAAAGTGGCAAGACACACAGATTGGCACTAGCGTCAACGAAGTGAAACGGCTTTCGCCGCAGTGTGTCAACACAAAAGCCTTCAGCTTCTCGTAGCAGCACTCTCTCACTTCAGCTATTACATATTTAGTCATCTTAGTTGTCTCATATAGCGTGATGATCAGAATGTATGATGTTGGCGGATTAGAGTAGGGACCCATGCCGCACTCCTTCACCCAGGTCATCCTCCTCGATCGATGCACTTTATCTCTGTAGCCGCAGGGCAATGGTAGGATAACACTTCTTGTCACCACTGTCGCCAGAGGGAAATACTCAAAGGGCCATTCCTCCTCCAGGTGAAGTGGTCTTCGCGTTTGTGCTTGGTCTCGATCAGCAACCTGGTTGCAAAGCGGCAAGCCCACCAGGTTGAGGTCGTCCGATCGCCGATCGAGGAGAGCGTACAGGGATGGAAAAATCTTGATACGCTTTTCTCGAATAGTGGAATCAACTTGTAGCAGCATGATTTCGTCTCGAAATCAGGTTCAGTGGAGTTACTGGATCTGTGCTACGTTTACGTGCAAAACATATGGATCTTAATGCTCCTTGCATGTCCAGAATCAGCGCTGTCCCATCTTCTTCCCTAATAGGAAGATGGAACCACAAACAGATACTTGACAGCTCCTTAGATTAATTCGGGTACTTCAACATATGCTCAATTTTTAGAAATTGCGCCTTGACAGGACACGTATTTTCCGCTATAAATATAAGGAAAGAATAGGGGGCCACTTTTCCTTATTGCTATTCCCTTTACTTTCCATCTCTACCTCGTGGTACATCAGGAGGAGACTTGTGCAACTGCGAATGGATGCGTGGATTGCGTGTATATTGTAAGACGATGCGCATCCGCAGTTGGCTTGGCCCTCTTTCCCGGCAGGACCGTGGTAGCATAGTGCGGAAAGAGGCGAGCAACAGCTGCCATCTCCAGCCTTTTACCTCCCTCCTTTCAGTTAAGATCAGTTTTTGTAATGCTATCGTATAGCTGTCTTCGAAATAGACCACATGAAATACGAGTGTTCATCTTATTTGAGCGTGGTTCACTATGGAGACAGCACAGAAGGAGCAGGAAGCTCGAGCGTGGAGGACAAGGAGTGCAGGGGTGATGGCATTCGACTGATAATGTCGGCCTTGCAAAAAGGCTTACTTTTATGATGCGTATTATGCTGGTTTTTCTTATTGGCATGAAAATTAGCCTTGTCTCAGTCAAATGGCCGCGCCAGGTTGTCAAGTCGTGGGGAGATAATCGGGAGATCCTGCGGCAGGCAAAGCGAACTTCTGCGTGTTGTATGAGATCTTTCGGGACTTTAAAACTTGGACGCTGGCCTATTTTTTTCTGTCTTTTCATCGTACGCCACACATCACTTCATTAATGTGATCTGTACAAAGGAAATTTGTGAAACGCGATAACCTCCCCCACATGCTGGCCCATCGTTCACTTGCTTGGTTGTGCGCTACATTAACCTGCTCCTGTCCTGGCGACTCTCCCTGCACGTCCATCGCCGGGCACCTCCTCATATTGGCTAGGATTTGTCTCGTTGTTGGTAACGGCGTCGCACAAGCTAGCTAAAGTACCTCATATTCCTGGCCTTCAAGATTTTGGCGATCATGCATTCATCGCTCCTCCAAGTTGCCTCCACACCCACCACGCAACAAGTCGATCCTTTCCCTCCTTTATGACTTCGCAAGGGCTCCGTCATACACCACCGTGATCACGCGCATTTACATCATTTGACAGGGACGATGTCGGGCACAGCCCTTTCGTGCACATGTCCGCACTTGGCGGCGGGCAAGTCTACCCACAAGCTTCCAGCAGCCTCCCCACTCGCCCTCGCTGTTGCTGCTGCTACGACCCCTGCGTCCGCGTCCACAAACAACACCGCGCCCTCCTTCCTAATGGAATCCCGGCCACAAAAACGTCGGGCAGTCGACAAGATGTCGTCGGTGCGCACCCAAGCCCTGGCCAATTATCGTCGCTTCCTGGAGGAGGAAGACAAGAGGGAGCAGGCGGCGGCAGCGGGGTTGGGCGGCAGCAACGGCGGTGGAAGTTTACGTGCAGCCACACCTGCAACGGTGCGCTTCACGCGGTAAGTAAACATGGGGGGTCGGATTGCTAATGATTTGCTTTTTCGTGTGTTCGTTGGTGGCTAACCAAAAGCTTTCAACAGCTTTGCGGCATGTCCTTCCCCCTTGTCTCGTCATTTTGCACCCCCCCCCCTTTGAGTAATCGAGCTACCCCATCTTTCACTTCTTTCTTTCTTAAATGCATGTTTGTTTGAAAGTGCATGTACAAGTGCTGTAATGAATGACTGGAATGTGTAAGTGGGGTATGTTTTCTTTACACAGAAGGGTGGGCTGCCAAAGAGATTCACCCAATGTAAACGTGGCACGCCAAAGCCTTACCAGATGATGTCGAGCCTTATCACTCAAAATGACGCCAACCCCTTCCTCCTCTTCTTCCTTTGCCTTTATAGAAGACCAAATATTTTGAAGTATGTCCTCTGTTTCAGACATGTATACTCACCCCCGCATCTTTTCATCTTTAAAACCCACCATCCCCACCACACAGCTCCGCCCTCAGCACCGTGGCCGAAACGACGTTCGAATGCCCCAGCTGTCAAAGCGAGTCCTCCTTCCCTCCCTCTCCCACCACCACCAACTGTAGCAGCAGTAGCAGCAGTAGTAGCAGCAGTAGTAGCAGCAGGAGTAGTGACAGGTCCTTGGCTGGTGCCATCTTAAAGGAGAAAGAGGATATTTTAATCTGCTTGCAGTGCGGACATAAAGGATGCCGGCAACGGAGTCATATAGACGGACATTTTGTCAGCAGCAACCACTTCTTGGGTGTGGTGGCCTTGGGGCCAGGGGAGAGCAAGGGAGAGGGGGAGGGAGAGGGGGGCGAGATTTTTTGTTCGTTGTGTGGAGACTTTGTATATGACGTGGAATTCGATCTCATGCGAAATGTATGGGCCCAAGCCCGACAGGACGCCATCGCCCGCAGCAGCGGTAGCAGAAGCAGTGGCAGCGGCAGCAGTAGTAGTACTGCCAGTACTAGTAATTGCAGCAGCCTCCTTTCCCTCCCCCCCTCTCTCCGTCCCTCCCTCTTCACCTGGTCCCACCTCTCCCAATCCTCCACCCTCTCCCACGCCGTGCGGGGCCTCCGGGGCTTCTATAACCTAGGAAGTACCTGCTTCATGAACTGCGTCCTCCAAGCCCTCCTCCACAACCCCATCCTCCAGCATTTCTTCCTCCGCCGCTCTCACTCCCTCCTTTCCTGCCCCAAGCACCAAGCCGCCACCAAGGCAGCAACCGCCATCATGGGCAAGGGAGGAAGGGAAGGAGGAAGGGAAGGGTGGAGCGGACAGCAGCAGGGAGAGGGGCAGGGGAATGGTCATGGGAAAGAAGGGTCTGCCTCCTTGTCCTCGTTCTCCTTTGCGACTTCCCCCTGCTTGGCCTGCGAGCTGCAAGAACTCTTCCTCCTCGTGTTCAGCCGAGAGCCATCAATGCCCACGCCCGTGCTCATCTGTCGCCCCCTCCCCCCTCCCTCCTTCTCTTCCTCCTCTGCAAAGAACAACATCCCGTCCACACCCTCCTCCACCGACCCTTCCCAGCCCTCTGAGGACCCCCAGCAGCAGCTGGAGCAGCGACAGCACCAGCAGCAGCTACAGCTCATCCACGACGCGTACAACAAATCCCTCACCGCCGCCGTTGCTACTGCCACAGCCGTCGCCAACATCCCCCCATGTGAGCCCATTGTGCCTCATCGTTTAATGCAAGCCATGTGGTCCTTGGCCTCCGCCGAGCACCTGGCCGGATACGAGCAACAGGACGCACACGAATTCCTAATTGCCCTCCTTGATGCCCTCCACACCGACCTCGCCCTACCCCCCTCCCTTCCTTCCTCCATTCCTTCCTCCAGTACCTCCTCCCCAATCAAACCAAAGCCTATTGGCACTCTCTTATCACCCTTGACGAGTCTGGCCCTCGGTGACGGGAGGGAGGGAGGGAGGGAGGGATGGAGGGAGGGGGGCTTGGACCCATCGAAGCTGATCCACAGTGCCTTTCGAGGGACATTAAGGTCTGACGTTGTATGTTCGGAATGTAAGGCCGTTTCCACCGTTTATGAGCCCTTTCTAGATCTCTCTCTCCCCTTGGAAAAAATGGCGGCAGCAATACCACCAGCACCAGCAGCACCAGCACCAGCACCAGCACCAGCACCAGCACCAGCAGGAGGAGGAGGAGGACGAGGAGAAGGGCAGGGAGGAGGGCCAACAGCAGATGCGGCGGCGATGTCACCCCCAGTGCTGCCTGTGGCGAGGAACCCCAGCATGGAGAGGAGTCGGGGCACTGCGGGTGGAGGAGGAGGAGGAGGAGGAGAAGGAGAAGGAGGAGGGAGGGAGGGAAGCAGAAAGCGGAAGATGGAAATGTCACACCATCGCTGCTGACAAGCGAGAGCAAAGGCGACTGCAATCATGATGATGGCGATGCCATGGTGGTGGTGGAGGAGGCAGGGGAGGAAAGAGGGCAGGTGGCACCCACCACAGTCACGACATCTACCAGCACTGACATTAGCATCAATGGTTCGCCTCCCCTTCCCTCTCCTCCTTCCTCCCCTGGCACTGCTCCTGCCTCATCCCCTTCGAAAACAGCAGCCTCCTCCTCCTCCTCTCCGCCCCTCCTCCCCTCCTCCGGCTCCATCACCACCCTCGATACTACCCAAAGCGCCCTCTCAACAACCTCCCTCCCTTCCAAACCCACCCCCTCCACCACCTCCACCACCTCCTCTTCGTCCTCTTCTTCCACCACCCGCGTCCGTCGTCAACCCACCCGCCCTCTCCCCCTTGGCGACGACCTCACCCTCTCTCACTGCCTCGAGACCTACACCTCCCGCGAAACCCTCTCTTGCCCCTACCGCTGCGGATCCTGTGGAGGCTCTTCCCCCTCCTGCTCCAAACAACTCACGTTGCACCGACTGCCAAACGTGCTAGTGCTGCATTTCAAGCGATTCGACGCCTCTAGCGCGAGGAAGATCGAGAGGTTCGTAGGCTTTCCTCTCAAGGGACTCGACATGGCCCCCTATCTGTACGAGCAGGCAGGAGCTGGTGCGGTGCAAGGCCTTGG
>AFGO01000161.1:0-13231 GCA_004335405.1 Nannochloropsis granulata CCMP529
ACAAATGCAATTTGTGTCTCAATGCACTCCTTACCTCCTCTGCTCGCATAGACCCGCTCTGAGTCCCCCTCGCGGCACTCGGACCCCCGCCGCCACCGCCATCCTTTCCTTTGCCCTTCTCGTCCTTGCCACTGCCTTTTACTCCTCCACTTTTGCCAGCGCCAGGTTTGGGAGAAGTACTCCTCTTGATGCTTTTCGGGGAGCCTGCAGGTTGCTGCTGCTGCTGCTGCTGCTGCTGCTGCTGCGTTTGCTGCTGCTGCTGCTGCTGCTGCTGCTGCTGCTTCTGTCGCGGTAGCCCCCGCTTCATGCTGCCCCCAGGGCTTGCAGGAGAGGTCCCCAAAACGGATGCCAGCCGGTCCTCCGCTCCTCCACCGCCGCCTCCTCCTCGTCCTCCTCCTCCTCTAGACCCGCTCATGGACAAGTCATGCATGGACGTCGACTCAAGGAAGGGTAGGGGTGTATGTGGTGAGGAAGGAGGGTATGTGGAAGGAAAGGAGGGTGAATTTGCTTGCTTACCAAGTCGTCGTCCGCCATGGCTGGCAGTTGTTGCAACGCGTAGAGACCTCTGCTGCTGCTCTGAAACTACTACCTGTGCATGTGGTGAGAGTGTGGATGGTAGAGTGACCAAGCGAGGCAGGGCAGCAAAGGTGGCTGCATTTCCGCACGACACAAAGCCTCCGCGACGATCCTCCTTCCTTTTGCCCAACACATATTGCATCCCTTGTGGTGGTTAACGCCGAAGCACACACGCACACTCGCACGACAGGGGCTTTACCATGTGGTAGGCGTCCGGCAGCAACGTCTCCGTCTGTCCAGGACCCCACACAAGGCACACAGCACCAAACCATGCAAGAACCCAGCTCGACAGGAGGGGGGGAGGAGGTCAGAGCCCTTTGGAGCACCGAGACAACCTTGCTGGAATGCCTCATGTACCGCAACAAGAACCAACATGGGCGGGCCGGCTACTGGAAGAGACTGCAGGTAAGGCTTTGACGGGTTGACATTTCTACGCCTGATTTCTCAAAAGAATAGCAAGGCACTTTCTCCTCACTTTCCTCTTTGCATACACAGGAGGTCAAGCGGCGGACAAAGGAGCTCGATGTGCCGGGCTTGCTGGAACTGCTGGCCACAGTACGACATGGCCTGTCAGTGAGAATGCGAGGGCCGCAACTGCAGAAGCAGCAAACTAAAGCAAAAGCTCAAGCTCGAGCTCTTGTCGCAAAGAGGTGCGCCGCTGTGGGCATGGCCATCCAGCAGTGCTGCGCGGCCTTAGAGTCGTGCACTGGAGCGGCGGAGCTGTTGGTGCGTGAAGTAGCACAAGGCTACTTTTTGAACTTGCTGGTTGTATTCCTGGCCATATTGGGGCGGCTGAGTACGCTTCTCCGACACGTAGGCACTCTGGCATTCGGGTTGTACCAGGCTTTGGAAGGACGGGTAGGGAAGGCGGGGAAGGAAGGAGGAAAGGAGCAAGGCACAAGACCGCGCCTTTCAATGCAGACATTTGCAAATGCGTTGGGGCTGCATGTGGTTTCACGTGAGGAGGGGACGACAGTGGAAGTGGCTTCAGCCAAGCACCAAGTTACAGCAGGGCAAGACGACGACGACGACGACGACGACGACGACGACCTCGGGGTCTCCTTGGGCGCCGCCGCCGCAGCTACCTCCTTAACCTTTCCCATTCATGCCGCTCCCGTGCTTTCTGTTAGAACGAGGGTCATCCCAGCTTCTACAACTTCCAGTGTCTCAAATGCAGCCGCTGCTTCTACCACTGGGAAGACTGCTGTTGCGTCGCGAGCCATGCTGGTGAGCGAGTATAGTTCGTCAAGCGAGGACGAAGAGGAGGAGGGAAACGATGAGGAGGCGCCAGTAAAGCAGCAACAGCCACAATCACAGTCGTCTCTGCCATTATTGCCCACGGTGGACGACCCCTTGGCGGCCACCATTCGTTTTGTCATCGACCGAAAGCCAGATATAAATCCCCCCTACAGCACCAGGGGGAGTGGCAAGCTTGCGAAAGCTAGGCAGAACCAGCAGCTCCCTCTTCAGGGAAAAAAATCCAGGGCGCCAGTTGTCGCTTCCACCGGAGCAGTAAAGAAGGAGAATACTGACAAGGACAAAGACGTGCGGGAGGCCAGTGGAGGATGGCTGTTGGATGAAATAGACGATATATTCAATGCCGCCGTGGCAAAAAAAGCCAAAAGAAGAAAGGTTAAAAAATAAAAAGGCAAGACAAATAAGAAATGAACAATGAAATAACTCTGAAGAGGGAAATGGGCCAACAGATAGATAATTCTTCACTAACGTGCGCGTGGGCGAGCAATCTGACTGTATCCGTCTTCTCTCTCAAACTTAAATGTGCTCGCCTAGTGCACTTTTTCGGATTATCTACTTGAGGGCAAATGGTAAATCCCTCCCATCCGTCACCTTCCTCTCTTAACAAAAAGAATTTAACAAACAGAATTCTCCACTTTTTGCCCCTAGCTCTCGTGGCTTTCCTCTTCTCGTACTGAATCTCTTAGGCAACACTCGACACGAAGACAAGACACAGAAATGAATACAAAGACCAACACCCACGTGAATCTAAGGTCTTTTCTTGTATCTTTACTACGTCGTCGTCATCGTTCCATCAATTTCTTCAACTGTCCCGCGGGCTCCCTTCGATCTGCAATCCCACCGTCTTCTCTCTCTAGTTTCTTCTACTGCGCAAACAATGAAGCCACCAAAAACAAAGAAGATGTGTTTGCCTTGCTTTCGATGGGGCTGTCCATCTCAAATAACTGCTTAGAGAATGCGAGAGAAAGTAAACATGACATCTGTAAGAAGAAGCCACGCCCTAATAATCATTTGCTATTCTCCCTATACCGTTCCACTGCTTTCCTTCGACTCTCTCACTCCTCCTCCCCATCAAATGTAAAAGAGCTAAAAGAGCAACTGCCAATCTAAAAGAGATAACCGAAGGGAGGAAACTCCACTCCCCTATACTCCGCTGCTCATTATCCCTTCCTCTCAAAACATTTTCTTGTAGTCTCCTCGTAAAATCAAAAACAAATAAAAATAGGTTGCAACCCGGCGGCGAGTCATCATTCGCTCAATGGGCACCCCTGGCCCCGTTCACCTGGCTCTTCCCTCCCGCAGCCATTTCCTCCCGCACCAATTTCGCAGCGGCTACCATGTTACGAAGAGAAGGCAACACCTCCTCCCAACGGCGGGTCTTGAGGCCACAATCCGGGTTGAGCCAAATCTTGGAGACATCGATCCCCGCGGCGACATAGGCGCGCGCCTTGGCAGCCATGGACTCCACGCTGGGGACGACGGGCGAGTGGACGTCGTAAACGCCGGGCCCAATATCGCGGCTGTAGCCATAGGCTGCCAGCGCCTTGACCATCTCGTCGCCCGAGCGGGAATTCTCGATCGTCAAAACGTCCGCGTCCAAGGCGTTGATGGCACCGAGGATCTCCTCTGTATCGAGGGGGAGAGGGAGGAGGATGAGGAGTCGTATGGGGGTGAGTTCAAATGTAAGTTTGTGTTGCGTGATATGTGTGTCTCCTTCACACTCTCTCTTCCTTTCTTCTCCTACCATGCGCTTACACTCACCGAAGTCAGAGTAGCAGAGATGCGTCACGATCTGGCACGCCGGCGTGGCCACACCCGTGGAGAGACGGAAGGAAGCCGCAGCCCACTCGAGGTATGCCGCCTGGCGGTCCGTCTTAAGAGGGAGCCCTTCGCGGATGGCGGGATCATCGACCTGAGGTTGCGAGCGAGGGTGAGTGCCAAAACGAAGAAGAAAGGAAACGAGGAAGGTGAGGAGGGAGGGCGAGGACGTACCTGAATAATGCGGCAGCCAGCCTTCTCCAAGTCTGCAATCTCCTCGCGCAAAGCCAAGGCGATCTGGTACGCTTGCTCCGAGCGCGTGATGTCTTTGCGGGGGAATGACCAGTTAATGCAGGTGACGGCGCCGGTCAACATGCCCTTGACATACGCACGGTTGGTCATGGACTGCGCCAATTCAAACTCATGCACCGTCATGGGGCCCAGCCGAGACACATCGCCAGTAATAAGAGGCGGACGCACGTAACGCGAGCCGTAAGACTGCACCCAAGCGTGCTGCGTGAAAGAGTACCCTTTCAACTTCATCCCAAAATACTCCACCATGTCCGTACGCTCTGGCTCACCGTGCACCAACACATCCAGTCCCAACGCCTCCTGCGCGCCGATCGAATACCCAATCTCCGAGCCGATCCTCTCCCGGTATTCAATCTCGGAAATAGTCCCCTTCTTGTACTGCAGACGCGCACGACGAATGGCGGGCGTCTGGGGAAAACTACCGATCGTAGTAGTAGGGAAAGCATGGAACTGCGGCTGCTGCGGGCGACGCACGGCGAAAGGCGCGGGGCGCTGAAAGAAGTCCGCCGGAATGCTCTTTGCCGTCGGGCCGGCAGAAGGTGCACCCGTGTACGTGGACAGGTTCAAGTCACCAGCGCCTGCGCTGATCTGTGCTGTGACGGCGTCCTTGACAGCAACCATCTCACCGAGCTTCTGCTGGGCAAAGGCGAGGCGGACCTTGACGTCGGAGGCAAGTTCCGTCTCCAGATTCACGTCGATGGGCACGTGCTGGAGAGAGGTGGAGGACTGTGGGGTTGGGGAAAAAGGGAAAGAAGGGATTATATGAGATAAGAGGAAAATGGGAGAAGATAGGAGGAAGAAGGAAATAGGGTGAAAGATAGGGACTGTGAAAAGCAACGCTGAGAAGAAAAAGTCGCAAAGGACATGGTCACGTTCCCAAAAAGATAATGGTGAAAAATAGGATATCGAAAGAAACAACCCTGCCTCCACATCTTCTCTTCTCTTCTTACCTGGACTGTCATCGCCTGGTTAGGTCCCAAGAGCTTTCGCAGCGCCGCCACCACCTTGACAGCTGTACCATCATCCGCCCAAGGGCTGCGACCATCAATGACACCGACCCCCAGGCGCTTATCCGCGGGAAACCCCTTGTTGGCGATCAACTGGCAGGTGGCATTCCCATGGGGCGCCCCGGGCACACCGCAGAAATCAAGGCCAATCGCGTGCACGGGCAAGGCGACCAACCAGGGGTAGACATCGGGGGCAACGTCGTCGTAGGGCACGACAAGATGGATGGGAACGGTGCCCGTCAGAGTTTTGTATGCCAGCTCAACGTCCGCCTGTAAATGGACGGTAGAGGGGGAGGAGAGTGGGTCATAAATGGAGATTCAATGAACTCGCTTGAGTACACAGATACTCTACTCTAATTATCGCACCTTGTACAGACTGGCCGCGCTCAAGGCCAACACCGGCTCGTGGAACTGTACTTCCGGCACGCCCAGCTTGGCAAGCTCCGCGAGCACGGACTGGTACGCGGGAAGCAACCGCTGAATGACAGTGCTGCGATCAAAATCTCCGCGGGACAAAACTGTGAAAGTCACAGGGCCAATCAGCAATGGACAAGCCTTGTCTTTCCCCACCGTGGCTTGACCACGGCGGACGGCATCGAGAAACGGTGCCCAGTTAGGCTGAGGTGCACTGTCCGCAGTCAGCTCGGGGACGAGGTAGTGGTAGTTAGAGTCCATCAGCTTCGACATGTCCAGAGCGGTGATGGCGGGCGGGTGGCCTCGCGCAGCGGCAAAGTACTGGTCCAAACCAGACAGCTCTTGGAAGCGAGGAGGCAGCAGGCCAAGATACGTGCAATGGTCCAGCATCTGATCGTAGCATGTGCCATCGAGGGCAACAAAATCCACGCCGGCATCCGCCTGCGCCTTCCAAGCGGACTCCTCCACCTGCTTGGCGACCGTCATAAGCGCCTCCTTGCTCGACTTACCGGCCCAGTACTCTTCCAATGCCTTTTTCATCTCCCTGTTGGGCCCAATACGAGGGTAGCCGATGGTGGACGTCTTCACAGACATGGTGCGAGATAGCGGGGGTGTTGTGTTCTGAGGTAGATTCGTGGTGGGTGGGGATCGGGAAGAATGAGTGGCTTGCAAGTGCTTGCATGTGTCGAGTCCCTGATGTCGATGTCTCAAATATGAATGTAGGTGTGCCTTCCGGTGGCGCGATTGTGTTGTGAATGGTGGTGGTGGTACTTGGGGTCGGTTGAGGTGCCTCAAGGATATGAACTGGTGGAGTTGGGTGGGACGGGAACTGAGGAGTAAGCTAGCCTTGCAAAAAAGGAAGCTCTGTTCACCTGCTTGCTTTTCAACCGGCAATGACTTTGCTCTGCGTGGCACATTTTCTGGAGCGTGGCAAGGACAAAACAAAGGGCCCTCGCTGCGACAGAACAGGTCAGCCATACACTCACATTGTGAGCCAGATCGCGGTCTGTTACGCACTTGTTGGCGAGAGGTCTCTTTTTTCTCTTCTACTCCTCCCTACAACGCCACCTCACGTACAAGTCCCTCTCTCATTGTCCCTTCTTTCCAGGAGATCTGCCCACTAGAGGTGTGCTTGTTCGGGACGTGAAGCTTGGTTGTGTGGCTGGGACATGCACAAATGAGATAGGGACGAGAGAGGCGACGACGACGAAGGAGGGGAGGTTAAACGATTCGATCCGAAGGGATGGAAGACACCTAAAAAGAAGTAAAACTGCTTTGTGTTACACATGGTCAATTCCTTTTTGCATTACTCGTTATTTGCTGTAGGCTTGCAGTACTCGTGTGTCTTTCAAGCTCATACTTCTTCTCAATCAGTCCTTCAGTCTATGTACATCTACGGCTGCAGTCGCACTTCCTCCTCTTACATGAAATCCTCCCGCAAGTCATGGCAGGGCACATAAGCCCCGCAAAAGCTATGGCTGACCAAATCCAAAATCGAAAATCCCAAGCCCTTCTTCCACAAGCAATATATTTTACATCTGTCCTTCATAAATTCTACCTCACCTCGTCAAATTTCCCGTGCAGGATTTTTTCCAAGTACGAAGCCGGTGGCCGCAGGTATTCCATGTCCGGATGCTGCAGGAAAAAGCCTTCCAAATATTGCTGGTCATACACCGGACCCTTGGCCACCATTCTGGAGTCACACCGATCCAAACCGTAGTGCTCCTTGCCCTTCGGATTTAGAGCATTGTCGAACATTTGCCAGTAAATTAAGTAGGCCAACCCCGCAGCTGCACCAACATTCACCGCATTCTTGATTTTCTCCATGCTATCATCCCAGTCCGTGCCCATGGTATTTACGCCGAATTCCCCTACGTACACAGCTTTCTCTGGTGCTTCGGGCGTGCGGCGATGCATGCGTTGGATAAACCGCACGGCCTCAAAAAACGCCCCCGTAGAGGCCTCTGGGATGAGAGTTGAGTCATACGCCGAATAGGAAACCATGTCCAACGCCACCCGGGGCAACACCATCGTCACCATATCCTGCCGGTGCAGCACGCGTCCTTTTTGCGCGTATTCTTTGGCAGATTCCCACACCAAGTTCACCTCTGTTGCGTGGTAAACCTTGGTAGTGCCCGCTTTGTGCCCCACGGCCTTCCGGGCTTTCGTCACTCCTGCCTGTCGCGCCGCCAGCCACTTTACCATCCGATCTGCCTTGGTCCTACTCACGGAGGCAGTGGTGTTGTACCGTTGGTCTACAGGTAAATCCTGTCGCAACGTCCAGTCCCCCTCCCACATTTGCAGCACAAAAGTTTTGTCCGGGTATGCTGTGAGCAAATGCTCGGTCAGCTCATAAAATTGCGCGGTCTCATCGCGGAGCTGCTGGGAGGTCGGATCTTCGAACACCCAATACCAAGGGTCGAGCCAGGCTTTCCAATCTTCGGGGTCGGGTGAGCTTCGAGCGACGTTAGAGTAGGCGATGAGGATGTAGGTGTCAAAATCCATCTCAAAAAGTGACTTCCAATAAGGGTGTCTGGCCACGTCCACCGGGGTTGGGGTCCAGGTCCGCCAGATATCTGTGGGCCATTCGGGGGAATGCCAGGGGTAGTCGTTCCAGGGTTCGTGGAAGTTGAAGGCAACTTTAATGATCTTGGCACCCAAGCGACGGACTTCGTCGGCCCCGTCCAGGAGGAAAGGCTTTGCTGTTTTGAAGTAGCAGCCCTGCCAGTGCGCGACCCCGAGGAACGCCGTCATGTCGGGAGGATTGTGCGAGATCTGCAGACAGGATTCCACGCCCGCATGCGCCGAGACGAAGCTCGTGTAGTTGTTATAGAGGGTGTTGCAGCTCCCCCCGGCTTTGGTCGAGTGCTGCCAGACCCGGCAATTGGGCATGGCATTGCACAGAGAAGCACAGTCCCGCCGCGAAACGCCCTTGAACGAGGAACCGAAGTCTTGATAATCAACGTTAGGAATGCATTCGTACGTGCCGCCCACGGTGGCCGTACTACTGCTCCCACCCCCAACGAGGGGGGCCGACACGCCGGCAATCCCTCCGTCGCTGGAGGCGCTTTCCGAAGGGTGCCGTGTCACGACCGTGGCGATGACCAGGCCCACGGCCAGTATGGCAAAGCCCTTCGAGGCATGCCGATAGGCAAAGGCAAACAACGCGCCGCCCGTCGACACCCGGCTGCTTCCAGTGCCTCCTTCTAGCTGTCGGTGTTGGTGTGTGGGCCGCATCTCCACGTCCAAGGGTCGATGCATGCTGCTGCTTGTCGGTGGTGAGTCTGGGAGCAGGGAGGCCCGCCCTCTGGACCTAGGCTGGTCGGAGCCGCTAGTGTTTCCACAGAATAGTGGTAAGACGCGTACCTGTGTGGATGTGGTGGTGGCTTGCTTATTACATGGAACACTGCGGTGGTGCGGTGGTCAGGCTCCATGCGTCTGCTCCTAGGGGGTGAAGAGACGAGAAGAGACCCGGAGGATAAAACAAGCAACTCTTGGTCAAAGGTAGACGACAAGGGCCTGCGATGGCAATCAGTTTAGGGTACAGGCACATTTCCATGCTTAGCGTGGCTAGTCTGTGGATGTGCTTGGCTGTGTATGCGGAAGCGGGACGCGAGATAGCATGGCCTCGCTCGCCAATAGAAACCGAGAGAGTTGGCGGCCTCGCAGGTTGTCTTCTGCATTATCACACAACCACACCACACACAACACACCACACGCAGAGGCATCCACTCCAATACATCCCTCTGAGTTCCCTCTTCTTTGCGGAGTTCGTGTGCTTGCATGGTACCACTTCCAAACCACGACCTCACCTCCACACCAACTTCTTCCATCATCACACACGGTCTCATCGCACTCCTACAACCATAACCACAACTCACAGGGGGGGCGAGAGCACACGACCAAAATGAGTCGCGTGTCATGGCAGGCGCATGGCCTCAAGACGCTCAAGGTCAATCCCTCGCCCTACTCGTACGCGAAGGATGAGGAGGCGAGAGAGGACTACCCGCCTGTAGACGGGCAGTCGCAACCGGATGGTGAGTTCTTGTGCACAGCAGGCCCCTTGGGCCTCTTTGTGGCCTTGTTTGCCGCCAAAGAAGGCGGTGAGGTAGAGTCTGGGCGGCTGGTGTTTGTGCCGAACGAGGCACTGCAACCCGGCTTGCTGGAAACGGCACAAGAAAACGGGCTGTGGGACCAGCCGTATGGAGTGCCGCTGCCGGTGGGCAGGGAAGCCGCGATGCTGGCCGCGTCATGGGATGGGCAATATGTGGCGGTGGCTTACTTCCCTGTCGAGAAGGGTGGAAGTACAAGTGACGTGGACGTTTACCATGTGGGGGATTTGCGGGTGCAGGACGGGAGGCCTCGGGCATCGGCGACGGTGCAGTTTCCCCTGCGAACGCTGCGGTGGACTCAGACAGGGCGGCACCGCCTCATGCTGGGCGGGGGACAATCACTGACGTTTTTGTGTGGGGATACCGGTGATGGCTCCTTTGTTGTCAAGCCCATTCGGGATTTATCTGGGCCGTTGGCGGCTGCGGATTGGAGTCCGAGGAGTGATGAGGTGATTGTGGTATCGTGCTTTGGGGAAGGGCCGGTGGAGGGTAGTGTGGAAAGTTTGTTCGATGCTTATTTTCATACGGCGTGTACATTGACCTTGGAGAGGGCTTTGGATGGGGAGGTAGTCTCGAGGCTGCCGACGGGAATAAGGCATTGGAAGGACCCACCGGGCATCGACGAGGAAGACCCTGAGTTCAGCGCAGACAGGAATAACGTCGTCCATCTTGCATGGCTCCATCCTGATGTGTTAGTGGGTTTGAATCGGAGGGGTGATGTGGGCTTGTTGGCTCTGGAATCGGCGCCGGCGGAGGGGTTTGCTCCCTCGGGGCTTGCACCGATGGAGGTCCCGACCATGGAGTCCCGGTTTTATGCGGTGTTGATGACGGACAGCAGCAGCAGCAACAACAACTTCGTTGACAACGATGTGAAGTTTCTATTCGTGACGCACTCCTTGGACCGGTACGTCCACACGGCAGATCTGACCAAGCCAGTCGACTCGGACCCGAACATTAAGACGGGCCAACGTCGCGCCCGGCGCCTTGAGCCTGCCGCCGTCGAGGAGGGCTTACCGCTTGTCCTGGCCGAGGGGGAGGTCTCTGCTCTCGTGCCTCCCAAACAGCGTGTCTGCGGCTTGGGATTGCTCATGAGCAAAACAGCTTTAGGCGCGAAGGCACATGCCCCTGAGGAATGTCGTCCTTTGCTCGTAGCGGCGGGTGTTGGCGGATACGCCTTCCTCTTCGCCCTTCAGGATGGAGGTGACCTCCAAGCAGAACAACGACTCCTTGTGGACCCTCCCAATGAATCAGCTGCGCCTCCTCGTGCTGCTGCTGCTCCTACCCCTGCCCCTGCTACTGATTCGGCCCTTGCCTCCGCGTTTGGAGCGACCACGATGCCTTCCGCTTTTGGTGCTGGATTTGGGGCACCTAAACTGACCCCTGGATCTGCTGCTGGCGCCGCTGATACTGCTGCACCTGCACCTTTTGCATTTGCCAGCAGTACTGGAACGGCTCTGCCACCGACACTAGTTAAGGGCTTTAATTTTAGCAAGCCCCCTGCAGGGGGGACAGGGTTTGGAGCTACTGGAGGAGGTCAAGGAGGAGGAGGGATGTTCGGTGTAGGGAAGGGAGAGGGAGGGAAGGGAGGGCTATTCAATGCACCCTTTCCGACTCCAGGAGAAGGAAAAGGAGGAGGAGGAGGAGGGGGGGGCTTCTTTGATGCACCTCCTTCTGCTACAGCCCCTTCTCCTTTTAGAGCTAGCAACAGCAGCAGCAGCACAATGAGTTCGACGGGTGCATTCACCTTTTCCGATGCTATCCCTTCCACATCGGCCCTTCCCCCCTCAATCCCCTCCTCTGCACCGCTGAAGCCCTCCATCACCTCCTCTGCGTCCTCATTCGGGGGTGGTGGGTTGGACAGCCAGAAGGCACCCACCACTGCCGCCACTGCTCCTGCTTCGGCTCCCTCTGCAGCGAGCAAGCCACCTGCCTTTCCTTCGGCTGCAGCAGCGTCAGCTCAAGTGCCCTTGCCTGCTGATGACTCAGATTTTGATGGGGAAGAGGAGGAGGAAGAGAATGAAAAGGAGGGGGAAAGCTTGGGAGGGAAGGACGAGGAGGAGAGGAGGGAGAGAGAGACTCTGGCAGCAGACAAGGAGAAGGACCAAGAGGACGCTGCTCTGGCTCGACAGCGACTCGCGAGCATCCCTTCTTCCCTTTCTATGCCGGGGGGGAGACGCATGTCGTCAGTTCTACCCCCTCCCTCCTCCTCCTCCTCCTCTAACGCAGCAGCAGGAAGCCCGGAACAAATGTTGGCGGAGCTACTAGAGCTGGTCGAGCATAGACAGCATGCAGGGGATGGAGAGGTAGCGGGCAAGTTGGCAGCAATCAAGGCACCGGGGGAGGCGATGGGAAGGAGGGAGGCTGTGAAGGGATTGAAGCATTGGGCTTTGGAATTGTTAGATCGCGTGCAATTGTTTGAGGCAGAGGTAGGGGATCTCGAGAATCGGACGCGGACCCTGTATGGAAAACAGTTGGAGTTGGCTAGGAAGTTGAGGTTGGTCGGGTTGTTGGTTGAGCAAGAGGAGGCGAGGAGGAGGGAAGGGGAGGGGGAGGAAGGGAGAGAGGAAGGGAGGGACTTGAGGCCATGGGAGGCGGATTTTTTGGATGCCTTTGCGTCGGTGGAGAGGGAGACTTTAGTTGAGGATGTGGAGGAACTGGCGAGGGCTATTGCTCGGATGCTTGCTCGGGGTCCGCACAGCGGTAGTAGTAACTGCAGCAGTTTGGTCTCGCCCCAGGGAGGGAAGGGGAAGTATCGTCAGGCCTTGAGAGAGAGGCATGGGCAGCTACAGCGACGGAGGAGCGCAGAAGGGGGAGCGGTCGGGGGTTCAGAGATCAAGGAATGGGTGGGTTCCCAGGCCGAGGCGCAGTTGAGAGATGATGTAATGAGGGAGCTGCAGGCGGTGTGGGCGGAGAAGGATGCTCTGTGGCAGCTCTTGGGGAGCGATCCGGAGAAGGGTTTGTATTTGGAAAAGGCGCGGGCTCAACGACGGCAGCAGGATAGATGGAGAGAGACGCCGAAAAAGGTCTTGGGGGGAGGGGGCCGGTATGGTGTGGATGATGGGGAGGAGGAGGGCGAGGAAAGGGAGGAGGATGGGTATGGAGGCTCGGCATTGGCGCTGCGTGGCAGGGATGGGGGAGGGCTGCGTGGCAGGGATGGGGGAGGTGGGAAAGGGGGGAAGGCGGGAAGGAATGCGAGTTGTCAGCCGCCGTTGACGACGCATGGACGGCGTCGAGGGGTGTTGCGGGAGGCAAGGCGGGTGGCGATGCTGTTGGGGAGAGTGAGGGAGGAGCTGGTGGGGGAAGAAGAGGTGGATGTCAAGATCTCTGATCTTGGTATGGGTGGTGCTGCAGCGTTGGGTGCTTTGCGGAAGAAGAGGGAGGAACGCATCAAGGAAAATAAGCGTAAAACTGCCCTGCAGGTCCGCACAGCTGTTGCTTCTACAGCTAATCCTCCTCCATCAACTTCATCCAGGTCCCCCGTCGCTTCTCAATCCACTGGTGGTGCTTCTACTTCTGTTTTTAGCGCTGCTCCTCCTTCTGCTTTGTCTGGTGGCGGAGATAAGCCGACAGATAGAATGGGTGGGTCATCGTCCTGGAATAATATGAGTGGATCGACGTCAAGCTCGGGCCCTCCGTCGCGTGGCCCCAGCCCGCAGCCACCGCCAACACTAGGAGCAGTAGTATCAGGAGGGTTTGGTGGAGCTGGTGGTATAGGCGGTGGTGCTTTCGGCGGAGGGGGGAAAGGTATGTTTAATTTTGGTGGCGGGGGGGGGGTAGGTACGTCGTTAGGCGGGG
>AFGO01001510.1:0-12650 GCA_004335405.1 Nannochloropsis granulata CCMP529
GAGGGAGGGAGGAACGGGAAGAGAGAGACAAATGTTGTACCTCTCCCTGTTTCGGTGTTTTGTGATACCCCCTCTGAATAAAAATAGCGAGAAGATGCAAATCGGAACCCTCCCTAGTATATCACCTCTTTTTACTATCCGTCTGTCCTTCCTTGACGGAAAGGAGGGAGGAAGGGAGGGAGGAGACGGAGAAAACAAGACGTGTAACAACGTCCGGGTCATTTGAATCCTGATAACGACCACTACTGATTACTACTACCACTATGATCATCACGATATACCATTATTATTTATTTAACAAGAAGTGAGTCATAATTAAATGAATATTACATCTTATTTAAAAAAACAAAAATCGATGTGAATCTTCCCACAACAACCATGTGTTTTTCACCGAGAAGAGGAAGGAAGAAAGAGAGAAAGTGAGAGAGGAAAGAAAAAGGAGTTCGAGCTTGAAAGCTCGCCCCCCTTACGTGGAGAGGGGACGAAAGGGGAGGGGGAGGAAGCAGGGAGGGAGGATGGTGTCCTCTACCCTGTAGTCTTTCGACATAATGTGCATGAATTAGGCGAAGAAGACGAAAATGATGATAAAGAAGAGGTAGAAGACGAGGAAGAAGAAGAAGACGAGGAAGAAGAAGAAGAAGAAGAAGAAGGTGTGATGGTGATGATTACGACGAAGTGTGGTGGGGCGAATGAGAAAGTGTGCGTGTATTTTTTCGTCTGATACCTCTCTGAAAAAGAAGGCGTCGGTTGTGCATGTATGTGTTTGTGTTTGTGTGTGTGTGTGTGTGTGTGTGTTCTGTGTGTGCATGTGTGTGTGTGGTTATCATCATAGTCGTGACCTATAAACAGGATGCGCGCGTGCCCGAGACGACGACGAAGGTCGGCAGAGGATGGCAGTGCGAAAATGATGGGGAAGGAAGGTACACACGGGAGAAGGATGTATCAGAAGGAAAGGGGTCGCACAGGTGCACACACGCTTACGAAACTTCGAAGATGATGAAGAAGAGGATGAAGAAGCGGGAGAAGAGGAAGAAGAAGGAAGAAAAAGAGGATGGAGGATAAGTAGCAAGACCGCGAACAAGAACAAGAAGAAGAACGGCAAGACGAGGAAATAAAGGAGGAGGAGAACACGAAGAAATCGAAAAACATGATATCAGTCACAACCGGTGGAGAGAGAGAGAGAGAGAGGACGGAGAAGAAGGAGGAAGATGACGATGAGGTGGTTGTGGAAGAGCATCAGCAGCATCAGTAGGGGATAGATAGGAAGGGGAGTGCAGGGTGAGACATGATCACTTAATACGCTACACCGCTAACTTACGACGATACCAACTACAAAGACGACAATACGCGCACGCACATTACCAAAAATCACGGAATTGGGAAAACTCAACAGAAAAGAAAGAAGACGATCCCAGACGAAGCACAGTCAAAATACATGCCGTCTTGCTCTCTGCTCTCTGTTTTACTATTCGTTAACGGTGATTATTTTTGGTGGGGTTGAAACACCATATATGTCTATGTATTGTGTATATATATATCTATAAATAAATCTCATTTTTTTTTCTTTTCATCACATGCATGCACAATTTCTTTTCTCCTTGCCCGTATTTCCTCCTTCCTCACTCCTATCCAGCCCTTTCGCCCTTATTGAGTCGTTTTCAACCGCTTTTTCCCCCGTTTTCCATCTCCTCCTCCTCCTCCTCCTCCTTGATCTCCTCCTCCTCCTCCTCCTCCTTGATCTCTTCCTCCTCCTTCTCCTCCTCCTCGGCCGCCGCCGCCTCCTCTCCCTGCTTGCCGCCATGGCCAGGGCTTGCTCACACATTGACTGCCCAGCACTGAGAACCTCAATGGCGCCTCCTGCCATAGCCCCGCATACCCAATCCCAACCCTTGAAGACACCATCAGCTCAGACGCAAGCACGTGTTCCCCTCTCTCTAAAAACAACACATCGCCTTCAATTAAATCCAAACCACTCATCGAGTGATCCAGGGCCAAGGCAGAACATAATCGCCCCGGCCCCGCACACAACTCCGCTGAAAGCTTCCGCCTCTCGGTGTCTGACAAGTCTTGCACGCGTGGCAGTACTACAGAAGAGGAGGAGGGGGACGACGACGAGGATGACAACGACTTTTTCTTACTCCCTCGAAGCGCGCGTGCCGTCAGTCGATTTTGAAGCATGTGCTCTATCCCTTCCTCGGGCTCCAAGGCACGAATCAAGACACCCACCGGGTCCTCTGCTTCAGAAGCAATCACATTCAAACAGGAGCAGGCATGCTGTGTTTGTATGTGGTCACAAAGCCAGAATTAGATATATTTATCTCTCCCTCCCTTCCCTCCCTCCCTCCCTCCCTTACCATGTGATAAATATATGCCACACCCCCCGCCTCATACATAGGGGCAAGTCGCGGCGTCCTCCTCCCACCATAACTGTGTGCCCCTTTGTCATGACTGCCCAAATAACTCTCTACCTCCACAATCTTCCCACTCAGACGCGTCCCACACGGCAGCACCCTTACCAGCCTCGCCCCTATTAACCAACGAGCGGTTGTCAAGGCATTACTTTGAAAGCTTTCCGGGGATCTGATGCGATGGCCCGCACTCTTGCTGCACTTAATAACGGGTAAATGGTGGGTTTCATAGGCGACGACGGTTTCGACATGCTGCCTTACTTGTTTCAAGACAACTGTAGCGGGCAAAGGTGCGCTTTCCACGTATGGCGGCAGCAACAAGGATGGAAGCAGGCCGCGGTTGGGAGTCGTGGTGGTGCCCGTGCTGCTGCTACTGGTGGTAGTGCTCAGGATGACAGGGGAGGGGAAAAGCGACGTTCTTGTTGCTCGTTTCGTGGGTATTGTGGCGAGGTTGGTGGTGGTGGCAGTCAGGCGGGGTGTCTTGGTACTGCGAGTTAGATGGGGGGAGGTTTGCTCCTCGTTCACCGCTGCTTCATCTTTTGCCGTGACCGTCACGGTTTGGCATCTCATATCTGTCGCCGTTGTTGTCAGCATTGTTGTTGTGGAGGTGGCAATGACCTTGGCCAGTGCTGGAGGAGTATGATGCGCGCGCATGTCGACGAATGAAGCCTGAGGAGAAGGCGAGGAAGAGGCTGGGTGGGAAGCAGCTATTGCCTTGAAAGAGGGAACCCAAACCCCGGTCAAGAGCAAAGAAATAGCAAAGAACAAGCTTGTCGTCGTCGTCGTAATAGTGTGGTTGTGTTGTGGTGACTTGTGTGGTTAAAATTGTGAAATGGGGGAGGCAACACTGACCCCAGTTGGGGGCCCAATCCCCGTTGCCTGGCCCACAGCGAATTCAAGCACGTTGTGACCATTCACCATTTACAATACCCTCCACCACCAAAGACAGGCACCTCTGCATATAGCTCGAGGAGAATACGTTCCAAGGTCTGCATATGGTGGCTTAGTGCTGCATGGAGCACCGACTTCGCCCAGAGACGCCGCCGCGCCACTCTCACCGCCTTCGCCTCGCGTCAGCCTCGCACTCCTGCTTGATACTTGCAGTCATGATGTCCTTGTCATGCCTGTGGAGCGGGAGCTCCCGCTCCGTGGCCGTATGCACAGCAAGACATGGTGGCGGCTTCTTTGCGTGGGGCTCAGTCCTCCCCAGCAGCAGCGCCACCACCCACCCCAGATTTTGCTCCTCTTTCATCGGAACATTCCCCTCCTCCGTCACGACGCACAAGCACCAGAATCAGTACCAGCATCAGCGCCAACGTGATGCAGCATCTAAATCCCTTCCCGTGCGACACATAAGTCACGCCCATGCCCAGTCCTCGTCCTCTTCCACGCAGGAAACGCCGATGGAGCCCGCGGCCGATGCTGCTAGTGCGGAGACTGGTGAAGCACCCCCCTCTCCCATGCTTGCCCCCAAGCGAGCCCGCCCACGTCGGACTGTGACGGGGGGACTCAAAATTTTGCCTGTGTGTCCACCAGCTAATGAGTTGCTGAATCGGGCATTGCGGATATCCAAATGGCTAAAGGTCTAGAAGAGGGCGGGAAGGGGGGAGGAGGTGGAAGGGGTGGAAGAGTGGGGCGAAAGAAGACGAAGACCAAGTCTAACCCTCCCTCCCTCCCTCCCTCCGTCCCACCAAAACCACAGATTGATGAAGAGAAAGTCAAGAACCAACGCCTGCGAGCCCGCAAGCTCGGCGCCCTGCAATTGGACACCCTGACCAAGGGCATTTCCAAACCTTTAAAAGAAACCCTCAAGGCGTACGAATATGAGCTTGCCGTCCTCCACCCTTTTGAGGCCACACTCGCCGATTTGACAGTCCGCGCCCGTGCCAAGCAAGGCCATCAAACCCTCCCCGAGGTTCTAACCGCCGTCAACGAATTGCGAAAAGCAGTGTTGGAAACAGGCAAGCACTATGCAGGGGCCGCCAAAAACGCCAGTAGCAAAGCAGAGGCGATCGCTCTAACTGAAGAGGGGTTCCGCGAGGTGGAAAACCTCGTCCTCAGTAATTCTGAAGTCGTTTTAAATTTGATAGAAGTGCAGAAAGCTCTGAGGAAAATCCCCATTGTGCAGCTTGGCACCCCAACCGTCGTTTTGGTGGGAGCCCCGAACGTGGGGAAGAGTAGCATAGTCCGGGCCATATCGTCTGGGACCCCCGAAGTGAACAATTACCCCTTCACGACACGCGGGATGACCTTGGGGCATGTCACGTACGATGATTGGGCGTCGGAGAAGTGTCAGGTGATGGATACGCCGGGGGTGTTGAACCGACCGGACGGGGAAAGAAATGAGATGGAGGCGCTCACCCTTGCTAGCATGCAGCATCTCCCTACAGCCGTGATGTTCGTTTTGGACCTGACGGGGAATTCAGGGGCCTTGTCCTCGATTGAAAATCAAATTCAAATTCGGAATGATTTACGGGCGAGGTTCCCGAAACGGCCATGGGTAGACGTGATCAGCAAGGCAGACTTACCGATGGATGAGTCGGACCCAGCAGTGGCCCGGGCGCCGGAGGGGGCAGTGAGGGTATCAACGGAGGATGGCACGGGCTTAGTAGAGCTGGAGGCAAGGGTGAGAGAAATGTTGGGCGATGTCCGGGAGGTGCTGGCGGTGATTGGATTAAGGGAGAAGGAGGAGGAGACGGGAGGCTAAAGGGGAGGAGGAGGAGGAGGAGGGAGAGGAGGAGGAGGAAGAGGAGGGAGAGGGCGAGGTGATAGTACGAGTAACGAGGCGTGAGAAAATGAATAAAGAAAGAAAGTAAAGTACACCTTCACACGCACGAGCGTGCCAATGCAATGGTATGACAGTTTTATTTATTCGTTAATTATCACTTTATCGCCTTGCCTGTTGCTCTGCTGGCTTGGCGTTCGTGGCAGCTACTCCTACTCTTCCTTCTCCTGGTCCAGACTCTGACAAAGGCGGTACCGGTGGTTCATTCAATGCACTTGACCATGTCCCACCAGCCTTACTCACTGCTCTTTCTGCTTCTAGGTCTCCTCCCGTGATCGCTGCTGCGCCCTCATCCGCGAGCCGTCGCCGGTTGTTGACGTAGAACCGCCACTGCAGCAATTGCTGGTCTTGCAGAAAATCCTTGTACTGAACCCGTCCTACCTCCCGTCGAACTTCTGCTCGTCCCAACAGCTCAAGAACGGCCAAGGCCTGGGGATAAACCAAAAATCGTGCGTACTCCGGCCGGCGCCAGTAACTGAGGTATCGCAGGAAGACGACGAAGGCCGGGTCGTCAAGGTATTTGTTGAGGGCGAGCCAATGCAAGTAGTCGGCGTTGGCCAGGCACTGCACGAACTCAAGCTCGATGATGAAGCGGGTTTCGTCGTCGGGCAAAGCATGATGATGTTGTTGGGGTAGTGCTGCTTTGGTGCCATTGGGTTTGGAAAGCGAAGGCGGTGGCTGCATCATGATGACTGCCTGCTGAAAGCTTTGTAGAACAAGTCGAAGGGAGTGTGTGCCTGTTTACTTGTGTGTGGTCCAGAAAAATGGAAGATAAACGAACGACGTTTGGCGTTCACAAAAGTCACCGAGCAACCGTGCAAACGAGGGCACCCACGGTAAACGAGCAAGGAGTGTGAAAAAGCATGATGTGATGCCTCGTTCCTCGGTCCTCGGCGATGCGTTTCAGCCAACGGCTCAGATGGGCCGTTGAAGCCAGCGTTGCCCCAGGGGTTGTTGCCTCTCGAAATTTGTGCATTCCCTGCATGCTCGGTCAGAGACCCCCAAAAAAGTATAACACTCACGATGGTTCTGCGAATAGTTCTGGAGTGAAGCCAAATCCAAGCGGAGGCTCGGCGTCCACGCGGCGTTAGGGCGAGGGCATATGACTGTTCTTCTATAAGCATCGAATTCTCTTTTGGCGGGTTGAGCAGCGAACCGGCGGCACCCCCCCGCGCACTTAGCATGCAAGCGCACTTTTTCCATCGATGGTTTGTCAGGCTGCCCGTGCCTGGTCCCCGCCAAGACACTAAAGCTCTTTTGAGACACACTCTGACGCAATGATATGTGGAACTCAAACCAAATTGTCTACTGTCGAATCGAATTGTATTTTTGTATTTTGTTCGGGTCCAGCTCACCATTCGGCTGGCAGCTTGCTGCATTGCTCACTCTCTTGGTTCTTGGTAGCAGATAATCGACACCCCACACGCCACAAGCTAGTCACGCACACACAATGTCACCCATCCCTCCAACAGATTCGCAAGCAAAGACACACCACACCACCAACCGAAATCTACACGTCACATGGCCGCTTCTGGAAGCCTGCGCATGGCCTTAGGCCACCGCGCAATGGCCAAGAAGTTCAACGATACCCATGCCCCCATCGTCCAGCCGGAGCCCGTCAGCCCCGAGGTAAATAGCATTAGTTGGGAGGTGTGGGGGGGAGGGAAGGGTAACGCAAGGGGCATGGCAAGTCTTCATGTGGGTATGTCGGCACCCGTCTGAACTTTCTCGAAAGTATAAGAATGTTCATGTGGTGATGGACTTGTCCAGGCAGTATCTGGTAGGGCGGGAGTGTGTGTGTGAAGTAGGTAGGACAGGATGGTCAGAGAGGACAAGAACCCCTGTCCGTCTTTTACATATGTGTGTACCCAGACAACCCTGTTCTAAGGCCTCCGCCGTCCGGCCTTTGGACAGATAACTCTAAAGATTCCCTTTTGTCTCGGTCTATATGGGACGACAGTCATCCTGTATCAGAGATAGATCTCCAACCCACCAGCCACACTTACTCACGTTGCGTCCCTTCCTCCCTTCGCCCGCTCAATCAAACCACAATAGGCCACCCGCGCCAAGGAAGGCACTGGCCCTGGAGGGTATCCCCTGCCCACGCATCAACCACGTCGTTCCAGCCTAACCGCCGAATCTGGCTCGCTACTGGCTGAAGGGATGAGCATCTTCGAAGGTGACGCCGCTGAACAACATGAAGCCTACGGGGCTGCACGAGCAGCCTCCAGCGACATGACCGGCGGTGGTGAAAGTGCTGTTTTTGCCAGTGCCAACACCAGTGTGGCTTCCTCTTCTTCCTCCATGACGTCTTCCTCGTCCTCCCCCGAGTACTCGTCGTCTTCTGTCTTCTGCTCTTCCTCCGCTTATAGCAGCCGCACACACAGCAGCAACAGTCACTGCTGTGATGACTCGCCGAGGGGATCTCCGGCTCTACCGGAGATGCCGTCGTTTTTGGACGAGAAGGAGCGGCAATATCGAGGATCAGGAGGAAGGGAGGGAGGACAGGAGGATCTGGAGCTGGAGGAAGACCGGCGGCGATTTGAGACGAATTTCTCGGGGGGAGGCATGTGTGAGATGGATGTGGTGGGTGCATCTGAGAGCCCGAGCCCCTCTCAGCGGGCAGCAATTTCGGCCCTGTATGGTTTTCCTGTCGGGGGTACGGCGGTGGCGGAGGAGAAGGAGGAGAAGGAGGAGGAAGGGAAGGAGGGCCAGGCAGAGGATGACCACGAGGGAGGGGGAGAAGGGGAGGAGGAGGGGAAGGAGGAGGAGGGGGAGGAGGGGGAGATTAGCGAGGAGGTGAAGCGGATGTTGGCGAACCATTACCTGGCTGACAGACCAGAGTTAAAGCGGTATGACTCTGCCGATGCTGCTTTAATGAAGGCCCATGGTGGGGGGGAGGGAGGGAAAAGGGGGAAGAAGGGAGGGAAGCACAACCAGCGCGAGTCCTCTACTACTTCTTCTTTGTCTAGTCATTTAAAAAGTGAACTGGAGTTGGAGTCTTCGGAGGCTACACTGGCACCGACGGTCTTGCAGGTTCCGCCCCGTATGCACAGCCGGCGCCGTTCGAGTGAGGGGTTTGTGGAGATCCAGGGGCTAGAAGTTAACTTACCTGATTCTCACGAATGCCGTTGGCAGCATCTCCAGCAGCAGCAGCAGCAGTTTCACGCGGGCAGCAAAATAATCAGGGAAGAGAAGGAGGAGAAGGGGGTGCCCCAGCAGCGGTTGATGCCGCCACTGTCAAGGTTTGATTCGGGGGATTACTTTATGCAGAAAGATGCGAGGGCTCGGGCGGCTGCTGGGAACGCGGCTGTGATTGAGAGGCCTAGGGCGATTCAGGCGCAAGGAGAAAAGGGAGAGAAGGAGACGCAGCAGAACGGGCGTGGCTCCTTGAGGTGAGGGAGAGAAATTGGTCTTCATGCAATAAGGGAGAGAGAGCTGGGGTGTAGAGGGAGGAGAAAGGGTATTTTTTCATCATTATAGGGACAAAGGAGATAGCATGAGATGGAGGACCACGAGGAGAGGACACGAGAGAAAGGGACAGAGATCTACACGCATACAAAAGCGGCAGGAGGAGGAGGATGAGAGCTTTTAAGTTATTATGTTTGTTACACTGTCTTTTGATGCATGGGTTTTATCAAAAGTAGGCTTGGTGTCTGTCTATATTTGTGCGTGCATGTGAGAGTGTGCACGTTTGTATATACTCATGTCTCTTCTTGTCGAGAGTCATTCGCTCCATAAGCGCCAGTGCAGGGGCTTAAAAAAAATAGGAAGAGGGGAAGAAGCAAGCCAAAAGATAGATAGATCGCGAGGGATAACTGATAATGACACTGGTAACGAAGAACGGCAAGAACCAAAAACAACGACGACGACGACAACGACTGCTACTACTACTACTACTACCACCACCACCACCACCAATATTACTACTACTACTACTATTACTACTACTATTACTACTACTACCAAAAGAAGAAAAAGGAGGGAGAGAGAGAGAAAGAGAAAGAGAAAGAAGGCGAGAGAAACGATACCAGCCGGAGAGTTGTACCTTTGTACGCTGAATCGATGGGGGTCGAGACGACTTTTCCGAGAGAAAACAAGTAGAAAAATAAGTAGAAGAGCAACAGTAGCAACACGCAAGAAGCTAGACACGAAAACAGAGTAGAAAGAACACCGTTCAGGATTTAGTATCTCACGAAATTTTAACTTCCTTTGAACGGAAACACAGGAAAAGTACAAACATAGAAGAAAAACATGAAATTTTCAGACACATATAGCTCCAATAAACAAGAAAAGAATCACATGTGTACTTTCTTTGTTTTATATTTCCATTCCACTGTCATGCTAATTCTTCTCCCGGTCTGTACTTCCGTCGGTAGCATAAATCGTAAATCTTGTGTTCCAATTCGTGAATCCCTCTACTTTCATACCTCGTCAAAGGCCGCCACCGTGGCCGTGCCTCAAGCAGCCCATAGATCGCTTCCACCTCCTCCACTCCATGATGATAATGCGGCCCGTCCTCCACCCCGTCTTGGGATGGACTTCGGTACAAAACACTCTCCTTCGGGACAGCGCATGCCTCCCAGCTACTCCTTACTCCTTCCATCACCTTCCCAACCCACGCTGCGTAATCCCGCACGTCTGTCGCGACATGCAAAAACCCTCCAGGCTTCACACACCCCGCCAAATGTCCCACCGACATAGCATTTATCACCCGCCGCTCATGATCCTCAGGCCTTGGCCACGGGTCCGGAAAAAACACACAAACCTCGTCAAAAGCCCCAGGCGCAAACCAACCAGCCCGTAAGTGGTGCATGAAATCACCACGCAACACTCGCACATTCTCCACCGCCGTTTCATTCATCCTTGTCAAGGCTCCCCCAACACTGGCAGAATGCCATTCACAGCCCATAAACCCCACTTCGGGCGCTAATTCTTGTAGCTCCAAGGCCTTGGTCACAAGTGTTGCCCCATCTCCAAACCCCACATCCACCACCACCGTTCGCACCTCGCGGTCCGGCGCAAAGAGGGCAGGAATGTCCATTTTAACTTGCCAGCCCGGAGGCTCTATCCCATACCGTGGCCACAGCTCTCGGATGCGCTTTTTTGTGCCCTTGCCTACCCACCGCGAGACGCGGCGATACCACCCAGGCTTCTTTTGTAGGTTTCGCAACCGCTTTCGTTCCGCCGGGGAACGTTTGGGGTTGATGGGCTCATCCTCCAAATCAAGTCCCTCCATCATCGCGGTCGTTGTTGCTTCCCAGTCATCCCCCTGCTGCTCGTTCGATGCTGAGGGCATCAAGGCAGCGTTCTCCTCCTGTGGGGACGGTGGGTCATGCATGCATACGGCTTGCGTCATGCGTGTGCGCCGGGTGGCAAAACGGAAAGTCGGCTTACTGCTGCTGACAACAAACGCAGGCACCCGGACGGCGGCAAAGACGAGGTAATGAAGAAGGTGAAGGGAGATGAAGCACATGCACCGGCGGTCAAAGCACCGGCGGTCAAAGCGGCGGGTGGCCAGTTTGTCGTGGTCGATTGTGTGAAGGGCGGGCGGTCCCGAGGGGGCTGTGGTGGAGGAGGGGGAGGTTATTAGCGGGACTGCCAGCAGGCAGGCAAATTAACGAAAAATAATAAATGAAAATCTGCGGAATCTGCAGCCACTGGAAGAGAAGGCTAGGAGCTTCCTTTACGTGCGACTGAAGCTGCGTGTGTGCGTGCTGTTCAAAAGCAGTGTGTAGAACAGGGTTGCAACGCCCCTAGACGCCCCGGGTAGCTTTAGATGACAGCACGAAGGATAGCAAATCGTTGCCAAACAAAAAGGGAAATAAAAATCTCAAAACTTCGTACATTAATATTCTTTTTTGTTATCCACTCGTCGTTTATCTGTGCTGGTGGTGCTATCCTCGCTTGCGTGCAACTACAACAACACCCGCCCGACCGCGCGGGGAGCGAGTCGAACGCCAATCATTTATGTACAAATTACTAGATGATCTATCCTATGTAACTACACGCTGAAGTCATAATCTCTCTCTGCCTTGGTCTCTTCCTCCATCTCGGACACCAAAACCTCTTCCAAGGCCGAGCCCAGCTGGTGGGCGTCGTGCTCTCTCACTCCTCGTGGCCGCGGGTCCTTCGTTGGCCCAATCATATCACTCCGCGCGGCACTCAACACCCCCGCTACCACTTGAAAGCCCGCCAGTACCCGTTCAACATGGGCCAGGTTATGGACGCCGATCAGAAACCGGATGACCAATGTGTCGTCGTCTCCCTCCTCGTCCTCTACCTCGTGCATCTCCACCGCACCACTGCTGGGAATCCCTACCCCACCCTTATTGCTGCTGCTGCTTTTACTTTCACTGACACCCAACGCAGCATCCAACAGCATCGCCTCAGCTGCCTCCAAGGAGGCTACCAAATTTGACAACACATATAACCGTTGCCGTCGCGCGCGAATCTCAACGGAGACTGGGAAATGCCCGTCATCGTCATCCATATTAAACTTTTCCGCGTCCACATCCACCCTTCGTGCCCTCACCATCGACGACGATGCATCCTCTCCACCCACAGCACCCAGCATTGCTTCCTCCCCTGCCTGCAACAGCGGACAGGCCTTGTCAGCGCGATGAACAACAGTTACCTCGCCATGGGGCATCTCCCACACACGCAGCCCCGTCAGAGGGTCGCCATCCACAGGCCTACAGCAAGGACACAATCGATACGTCTCCCGCCCATTATGACTCAATAAATACAAAGGCTCCTGCTCCCCCCTTGCACTAAACCGAACCTCCTCCCCTGCCTCCCCCCTGCCTCCCTCCCCCTCGCCCTCCTCGTCCGGCCTCCTATCCATCAAAGGCGTCAAGTCCAACTCATGAGCACTTTCAGCGTCTAGCCCCAACACTCTCCCCAACATGGCCCCAGTTTCATGGCGCTCCACCGACAGCGCCACCTGGAAGTAAACCTCCTGCAAAGACGCATAACCCGTAAATGACCTCACTGATCTTTCCAAATCTTCAGGAGTCGGAACCGCGCCCAATTTCTTCTTAAGGAACACAAGGTTGCATTTCAACAGGGCTTGGACGAGCCTTCGGCCTTCCTCTTCTGCCACCCCATGTTCTTTCGTACGGAAGTACGTGCGGATTTTACCGCGCGTGGTTCGACAGTGTGCGGCGCGGACCCAAGACACGGATGGCTTGGCGTTTCGCGTGGCCACGACGTACAACACGTCGCCGTTTTGAACGACGTACCCCAGAGACGAGACAGGGAGGCCGTTAACTTCGGCAAGCCGGAGGTGCAAGCCAATTTGTTTGTGGAGTTTGAAGCCGGCGTCGAGCAGAGTGGCGCCCCGCGGAAGGTCGTGGATGCGTCCGTTTTTAAGAAAGAATGAGACGCGGCTGCCGAGGATTTCGGCGCGGACGGCTGCGTGGGGGTGTTTATATGGGGGAGGGGAGGGGGGAGGG
>AFGO01001548.1:31046-54932 GCA_004335405.1 Nannochloropsis granulata CCMP529
TGCTGCTGATGCCCGTGAAATCCTCCCCTCCAACTCCCAACAAGTCCACCATGGGCGTGGCATTCATGGGAGATGGAAGCGAGGTAGTGGTCCCGGCTTTCATGACGGCCCGAGGCTTGCTGTTGCTACTGCTGGCGCTGGCTCGAGGATTGAAATCGTCCGAGGCCTCGAAGCTGTCATGCTCACGCAGCCCACCGGTAGGGCGGGTGGTGGTGGAGGAGAGGTCTCGATGGTCCAACTCGGCGCGGCGGCTTGGCAGGTGAACGGGCTTCAAGGGAAGCACGCTGAAAGGAACACCGTCCAACTGTTGTTTCAAGTGGGGAGGGGGTGTTTGAGTCACTTAGATCATTATATTATTTGAAAGAAAACAAAAAAGCGAGCGAGAAACGATGTAATCTCGCAAAATACACACACTCCGGGACGAACAGATTTCTTTTTAAAAACATACCGTTAACTCATACATCTTGTCGCTCCGCCCGCGGCCCACCTCCACTATGTCCGTGATGTCCACGCGAAGAGCATGATCCCCCTCAAACCAGGAGTGGCTAAAGGAACGACTCATATCGTCGGAGTGGTGGATTTGCCGGCCATCGTAGGTGATAACTTTTTTGCCCGACACGACCGAGTGCACTAAAACCACCTCCTGTGAGTGGTAGGAGGGCATATGAGAAAGTATCAAGAGTTGTTACATTGAAAGATGCTTATTTAAATTAGCTCGCAAGTGAGTCCATTTGTTCAAAAGGCGGCGCGTGTTTTTTGCTGGACGCGAGGAGGCACCATAGCTGCCACGCACAAGACACTTACCCTCTCCTGTCCCTTTTCACCGAATGAAAATGTCCAGCGTGCTCGGCGCTTGGTGGCCCTGACCGTCTTGCCCACGTCCTCTACCTCGTGGTAGATCCGGAAGCAATCCTCTGTTAATCGCGTATGTGTAGTAGGAATGTGGGTGGGTGATTAATCAGGGTGGGCATTTGTTCGATGACGGCAGGGCGTAGGGGGAGCTGGTCAGACCATCGTTCTCTCCCCTCCCCAAGATTGAAAAGCACCGGAGGACGAGAAGGGATGATGCTCCATGCACCAACACAAGCACTACATCCAAGAATTGTTGCTTTCCACAAGCGCCCGCGAGGACGGGTGTCCCGTCCTGCCGGTAGTCAATTCAGCAACAAACCCACCCATGCTTAAATATGCTCACCGAATCGGGTGGCGTGGGCGTTGCTGCTCGTCCTGGGCCCAAGCTGGTGGCTGTTCATGGCTATGATGGGTGCTGATTGGTGTCAAGCTTGCGGTGCCCTCCTGGCCTTGGTCGTGTGGGCCGCCTTGTTGCCCTGTCCTGTATTGTGTACGTTGATCGATCGGTGGCAGCGTTGAGTGAGCGAAAGGAGTGGCTGATGAGGGAGTCGACCTTCTGCAGCAGCCTCCACAGACGATGTGATGAGGGTATACATCAAGCCCTGCATGTCTGAGACACAAAGCCTTGCGGCGAGCACACATCCCTTCAAATATTCCTTTTGCACAGCGCCTCCCCCCCTTCTTTCCTATTTTGCGCGAATGCCGAGTTATGGGAGCGTAGGTCGTCGCAAGAGCCTGGAAACCCTCCCTTTGTTCGTGTGATCCTTAATCCCAATTGGGTTCCTGCATTCACAAATATATGTTCAAGTATAATCTTGGATTTTTTGGACTGTGTCTTCCTGGATAAGAGCAGGACGGTGCAATTTAAGGGATTTCGCGGGAGGCCCTGGTAGATGAAAGTCGATAGAAGTGGTCTGCGATGCTCGCGACTTGGCCTTTTTTACCCTGTTTATTTCACCTATGTAATACTCGAGTCAAGATTTCTAGGGGCGTGAGGATCGAGGCGTATCTATTTCTATCCCTTCCTATCCTCGCCATCACGGATCTCTTCTCTCCCTCTGTCCTCGTCGTGCACGTTCAGGTGAGCCTTCGATGCTGACTGCTCCAGTTTCAGGAAGACCTTCTTTTGTCGCTGGACAGCCACGACATCTTTCAAGACGCTACCACGGGTCCTTGACTTCGTGAGCTCGCTGGTATGATGACGTGGCGATCGCGCTCTATCACCAGTCCACGATGGGTGCTGCCCAAGGAAAGGCCTCCTTCATAAAAGCGCGGAAGTCAAAACACCTCAACAGTATGATCGATGGTCTGTTTGTCCTTCTGTACATAATTGTTACTTTTTGTTGTGTTCACTAACTCACGGTTAAGTGCTACCGTCGCCCTCCTTTCTCACTTTCCCCGCCTTCTCTTTTTGCAGCGCCAGCATCGTTTCCAAGAAGCTTCCGTCGTTCTTGAGTTGTACCACGGGCATCACCTCGGGGCCGTCGATCGCATCGCCCTTCCTCTTCTTGCTTGCGCCGCCATCTCGCCACTTCTCGTCGTCGCTCTCGTCCTCGTCGCTGCTCTTGTCTTGCTCGTGGACCTGTTCCTGCGGCGGCTGCTTTTTCCTCTCCTTCTTGGCCTGCTTCTTGCGACGGCGCTTCTCCGCTAGCTTCCGCGTTCGCTCCTCGCTCTGAATCCGCTTCTGCTCAACCGACCGCTCAAACGCTTCCTGCTCTTGCTTCTCGATCTCCTTCCTGTCAAGGTTCTCCAGTCTGTTCATTTCTGTACGTCGATGGGCCCGATAGATGTGAAAGCTGCTGCTGCTCGCCCCTGCAGTACTGCCCGTCACATTCTCGAGCTTCTCAGTCTGACGACAGCGGGTAGAGGTGAGGGAGGGGCATGAGAGAGTGGGATGAGGGGTTGTGAGTGGAAGGTCAGATAGGGGAAATGGAGGACTTATTATTAAACAGAGCAGCGCTGCTAGGACAAGGGCACTGCTCGGACAGAAGCTTCACTAGCTAGCACAGGGGGGGTGGTTCGTGATCGGTGGTGGTGTGGGTTTGGAGAGCGTGGAGGGGCAAGGGGGGGAGGAGTGACACCGTGCAAATTACCTTGCTGCCCTGGGCCCTACCCTCCCCCCCACCGCCCTCGTAGGCCACGCTGGCCACCTTGGGATTGTTATCACCATATGCCTGCACGCTCGTGTAGCGCCCCATGCTGTTCCTGCTTTGACGAAGAGGTGCAACTGCTGCTGCTGCTGCTGCTGCGGCGGCTGCTGCTGCTGAGAGGCCGTGCTATGGGTAGGGATGAAGAGTTGGGATGAGTATGTGTTGCCTCGGTGAAAGCGGCCACCCCTCCGCCTCTGTTTCTATCACCAGCAACTCCGTGACAGACAGCCCCAACTGTGCTGCGCAAGAGTGAGCTTGCGTCTTGTTGACAACAAGTTGTTGTGCCGACAGGAGCCGTGGGCGGACGATGAGATGCCTTCGAGGAGTCCTCGCCAAAGAAGCTTACATTCCTCCATGATGCCCCAAGGACAAGACAAGCAACTCACTCCAACCCTCGCACACCCTCCCCGCAACACACGCTACAGGACAGTCGCCGCGTCCGTGTTGGTCCTCAAGGCTCAGCGTGTAGGGCCAAGCAGCGAAGACCGGCGACTGCACTCCCTTGCTCAAGCCCGTCCCCCACATCATCATCCCCTCTTCCCGCCCCGCTACTCTACTGCAGCTGGAAGTGCTCCAACCCGCTTGAGCTATGGCGGATTTGGCCAGCAGCATCATGAACATGAGTAGCAGGTATGTACATAGCCAGGGGAATGTGATTTGCACACCTCATCTTCCCTCCTTCTGTTATCGCGATGAGTGGCTAGGACCTAGGTCTTCGGTTTCCGCTTCCTCCCGTGTCTGTCCGACACAATTCTTGCTCAGCGAGACGAAGAAGTTAGAGAGATGGGAAAGGGATAAGTGCTATTACGAGTGTAGCAAAGGGTCTAACAGCCTGTACTGATGATGCCTCCGCCTCGGTGCCTCTTTGCTGCGACGATTCAATTAGTACCTGCTGTCTGTGCGACACCTTGTTCTCTAGTCCTTCTAGTTTTACTTATCTAATTTTCGACCTCCCCTTCAAAACAGCTTGTACGTCTTTTCGTGTACAAATCACCCACTCTCTCACCCTCTCCGGCCCACGCCCACCCCACAGTATGCGTGGAGACTTCTTCGAGCTGGTCAAGGCCATCGGGGAGTGCCGCTCCAAGCAAGAAGAGGATAGGATCATCCTAGACGAGATCGCTGTGCTGAAGTCGAAGATGGGCATGCAGGCCACATTCAGCAAGAAGATGAAGGAGTATCTGGTGCGCCTCATCTACTGCGAGATGCTGGGCCACGATGCCTCCTTCGGCTACATCAAGGCCGTGGAACTAAGCGCTTCAAGCAATCTCCTGCAGAAGCGCGTGGGCTACCTGACGGCCAGCCTGTGCCTGGCACCCGAGCATGAGTTCCGCTTCATGCTGGTGAACCAGTTCACGCGGGACATGGCCTCAATCAACTACCTGGAGGTGTGCGCCGCCCTCAACGCCGTCTGCCGCCTGGCCACTGTCGACACCATTCCCGCCCTGCTCCCCGAGGTCACCAACAAGCTCCGGCACGAGCAGGAAGCCGTGCGCAAGAAGGCTGTCATGGCCCTTCAGAAGTTCCACAGCCTGCAACCCAACTCCATCGCCCACCTCGATGACCGCATTCGCCGCGCCCTCTGCGACAAGGACCCCTCCGTCATGGCCGCCGTGCTCTGCCTCCTCCTCGACCTGATTCGGGCCTCCCCCGCGCCATACCGGGACCTGGTGCCGAGCTTCGTCAGTATTCTTAAACAGATCGCAGACCACAGGCTGCCACGCGACTACGACTACCACCGCGTGCCCGCCCCTTGGATCCAATTGCATTTGCTCCGTATTTTGGCCTTGCTGGGGGCCTCGGACCAGCGCAGTAGCGAGGGCATGTATGAGGTGCTGGTGGACGTGATGCGGCGCGCGGATACGGGCATCAACGTGGGCTATGCCATAGTTTACGAGTGCGTGCGGACCGTGACCAGCATCTACCCCAACACGGTGCTGCTGGACGCAGCAGCGGGCAGCATCGCGCGGTTCATCGGCTCGGACAACCACAACCTCAAGTACCTGGGCGTGAAGGGACTGGCCGCCATCGTTAAGGACCATCCGCGCTACGCAGCGCAGCACCAGCTGGCCGTCATTGACTGCCTGGAGGATCCAGACGAGACCCTCAAGCGCAAGACGCTGGACCTGCTGCACCGCATGACCAACCCCGTCAATGTCGAGTTCATCACGGCCAAGCTCCTTGAGTTCCTGGAGAAGGCCACCGATCCCTTCCTTCGCTCCGACCTCGTGCACCGCATCTCCAACTCCGCCGAGCGCTATGCCCCCTCGACCTCCTGGTATATACAGACCATGACACGGGTAGGTGCTTGCTGAGCGTGCGAAGAGGGGATGGAAGTGCTTTTTATGTGCATCACGAAGGGAGAAACAAAGACAGAGTGCCTGCCCTGAACTTTCGCTTTAAATCACAGCATTGAATATCTATACTCCGTTTCCCTTCGTTCTCTCTCCCCTCCAGATATTTCTCCTGGCGGGCGATTTGGTCAAACCCGAAGCAGCCCACACCTTGATGCAGCTGATCGCCGAGGGCACAGGGGAAGACGACGTGGCCGACGAGCAACTCCGCAAAGATGCCGTGGAAAACTATGTTTCTCTCCTTCTGGACGACACTTCTATTGCCACTGGCGGTGGTGCTCTTTTGCCCGACATCCTGGTACAAACCATGTCCTGGACTCTGGGTGAGTACGGCTACCTCTCCGAGCGCCTTTCGCAAACCGAGCTCATGACTCGCCTGGCTGCCGACATCGCCCATCGGCCTTTCCATGACCCCTGCACTCGAGGCTTTGTGGTGGCAAGTGTCGTCAAGCTGGTGGCACAGATAGGCACCTGCCCCGCCGCCGTCTCCTCTCTGCTCAAGCTTTACGGCCAGTCCCGGAACCTGGACCTGCAGCAGCGCTGCCTCGAGTTCTCCGCCCTGCTCCGGACGCCGGAGGTAATGGTAAATGTACTGCCCATGGATGCCAGCTGCGAGGACCTGGGGGTGGACGAGAGCCTTCATTTCTTGGACTCCTACGTCGAGGCTGCCGTCGCTCGGGGCGCGCCGCGCTATTGTCCTCCTCCAGAGCACGCTGAAGTCCTGGCCCTGGCGGAGGGACGAGAGATGAAGGAGCCAGGTTTAAAGCTGACGCCCTACGCCAAACCCGAGATGCCCTCCTCAGCCGCCGCCATACCAGGCGGCGCTGGCAGTGGCAACCTGCTTGCTGGCCTTTCCCTTAATTCTGCCTCGCTCTCGTCTGGTGGTGGAGGAGGAGTAGGGCTCCAGAAGCCTGCTGCTGGGCCAGGACAAGGTTCACGACAAGGCTTGCGGCCAGTAGCTCAAGTATGGAGCCGACAAGGGGCAGTGATGGGGTCCAAAGTCTCGGCAGCCTCCAGCGGTACTTCTCCGGGAGTGACACCCTCGCCTATTTCACAAACGCTTGTGTCCTCAGGTCCGTCACAGGAAGCGATCGAAGGCCAGGCAGCGTCGAACCTGGAGAATAAAAGGTCGAATGGCAGTGGAAGCCGGCAGGAAGCTGCCACCCCACGTGAGTTGACGGAGAAGGAGAAGATGGCTCAAGCGCTATTTGGTGGCATGGGAACATCATCTTCTACAGGCGTTGGACGTGCACCCTGGGGTGTGAACGGGTCTGGAGGTGGGGGCGGCCCTGCGAAGACAACAGCGTCCAGAACTGCAAGACAAGGAGGACAGCAGCAACAGCCACCTTCCATTTTTACCGACGGCGGCGTTGACCTGTTAGATATGGACGGCACGGCCGTCAAAAGCAGTACAAGAGGCTCCCGCGCATCGGTCCCTGCCTTTCCCGTGTCCGCTTCTCCCCATGCATCAACAAAACTCAGCGCAGCCGCCACACCTTCATTGCTCGACTTTGGCGACGAGAAGATTGTGTCGAAACCTACATCAGCGTCTGCCTCGGTACCCACTCCCACTTTCCCCACCACCGCCACGTCCTCGTCCTTGTCCTCCTCCGTGTCCTCCACCCCTGCCCAAATGGACCCTTTTGCTTCCTTGTCCAGTGTTGGGCCGCGTAACCCGGAGCCCAGCCTACCGGGTGGGGCACGTTTCTCGCACAACGGGCGCGGCCTGCAACCTCTTGCCATCAATACACAAGAATTTGGCGCCCTCTGGACGCAGATGCGCTTCCAAGCGCCGGCGCAGGGCACTCAAACCCATATCCGAAACCTGGATGCGCTCGCGGCGGCTTTGCAACAGGAAGTGGGACTGCATGTGGTTGAGTCCATCCCTCGTACGGCCGAGGTAATTGCTGCGGGCCGCTTTGATCCGGACGGAGGAACCACTCTTTTGGTGCACGCGAAGCTGCATGCCCAGAGCGGGTCGGCGGACTGCCTGATCAAATGCAACGACAGCGTCCTGGCTCAACACCTCGGCCAGCATCTAGTCAAAGCCTTGCGTCGGTAGACCCAAGCAGCGCGCAGAAGAGCAGTAAACTTTAGCCCAACAAGAAAGGAAGTAGCATTTGAGTGGTGAAAAATGACGGATACGGTTTACTTCTTTTTCACTCTTTCTTTCTTTTTCCCCCTTCCAGCCCGACAATAAACAGCTAGAGAGACGGCTGATCTCGCGCGCTTGCATTTCTGTGTAAAGCTCAAATGTTCGGGCTATACACTCTCCCCCTCCTTTCCTCCCCCTGACGAACCAAAGTATAACACGTACATAATCCTTTGTCTTGCACATGCCTCTCCCTTGTACCATCCCCCGTACAATCATCCTGCGACACTCCGACCTCTTCTCTCTGCGGCTTGGCCCTCCATTCCCCACAAAATCCAGTTGATTACAACGTGACGTGGTCGTAAAGGTTGTCGTAGGTGAGCTTGACCTTATCCAGGAAGGCGTCCGTGGTCAGGTACTTGTCGGGGCTGACGGTCCATCCATGCACGCAGATGGCCAGGTCCTTGGTCATGAAGCCCTTCTCCACTGTCTTGATCACGGCCGACTCCATGTCCAGCGCGAACTTGGACAGGTCCGTGTTGTTGTCGAGCTTGGCGCGGTGCTGCAGCCCGCGCGTCCAGGCAAAGATGGACGCGATGGGATTAGTGCTGGTGGGCTTCCCCTTCTGGTACTCTCGCCAGTGCCGGGTGACGGTGCCGTGGGCGGCCTCGGACTCGACCGTCTTGCCGTCGGGCGTGATGAGGACCGAGGTCATGAGACCCAGCGAGCCGTAACCCTGCGCGACGATGTCGGACTGCACGTCGCCGTCATAATTTTTGCAGGCCCAGACCACGCCGCCCTCGCCCTTGAGCACCTGCGCAACCATGTCGTCGATCAAGCGGTGCGTGTAGCTGATGCCCTGCGCCTCGTACTTGGCCTTGTAGTCCTTCACGTAGATCTCCTCAAAGATGTCCTTAAAGCGGCCGTCATACCGCTTCAGAATCGTGTTCTTCGTGCTCAAGAACAGCGGCCACCCCTTCATCAGCGCGTAAGCGAAGCACGAGTGTGCGAAGCCGCGGATGGACTGGATGTGGGGTTGGTGTGATGTGTAGAAAAAAGAGCGGTGGGATGTCGATGTGAGGTGGTTGGTGAGCTAACGAACTATGAAGAATGGATGTACAATAAGCGTAAGATACACACAACGCAAAACGAGACATATATTAATCCTCCCCTAAAAATCTCTGTCGAGAAATCAACCAAACACACCTCCTCGGTGTTGTACATGGCCATGCCCACGCCGGCGCCCTTGAAATCGTAAACGTTCCAGCTCTTCTTCTCCGTGCCGTCCGTGGACGTAAAGGTCATCTCAAACTTGCCAGGCTTATCTACTACGAAGTCCGTGGCGCGATACTGGTCGCCGAAGGCGTGGCGGCCGACCACGATGGGCTTGACCCAGCCGGGAATGATGCGCGGGATGTTGGAGATGACGATGGGCTCGCGGAAGACCGTGCCGTTCAGAATGTTACGGATGGTCCCGTTGGGCGAGCGCCACATCTCTTTGAGTTTGAACTCCTCCACCCGCTGCTCATCTGGCGTAATGGTAGCACACTTGATGCCCACGTTGTACTTCTTGATGGCGTTGGCCGCGTCCACCGTCACCTGGTCGTTCGTCTTGTCGCGGTTAGGCAGGCCAAGGTCGTAGTATTCGATCTTCAGATCCAGATAGGGCAGGATGAGTTTGTCCTTGATCTGCTTCCAGATCACGCGCGTCATCTCGTCACCGTCAAGGTCCACCACGGGGTTTTCCACCTTGATCTTGGCCGCCACCATGGCCGTCCGAGTGACTGTTTTCCGGGTGGTTTAAGAATGAAGAAAGAGATAGCGACAAGGAAGAATGAGCGACTTGGCACCCACATACACGCAATCACACAGAGCTCGAAGCCGAGTTCAACATGCACAAGCGGCAAGAGGGAGGAGGCTGGAGATGCGAATGGCCGCGATGTAGGGAGGGGAAGAGGCCAGGGAGAGGTCTACAGGTGAAAAGACCCCAACCGCGGCCATGCCATGCGATGCCTGCTTACAAAGCAAGCATTTAACTTACAGGATCGAGATGTCATGAGCAGGGGTAGCGAAGGGAGCGTCGAGGAGGATGCTCGAGCGGCCGCCCGGCTGCCCAGGAAAGCGGATCGCATCATACTTGATACTTACTTTGCGTCTGGCTCAAGGAGCTTTTGAGGCTAGCCCTGCGTTGCCTATCCCCTTCAGACAGTTGTGAGGGAGAGGGAGAGGAGGAGCGTCAGTATGGGTGAGCATGTGGCTTCCCAGTTGCCAAGCGGGGGACAAGGTAAGCTCAAGCTGGAACACTGAGCAACAGGTTCAGTGGCGAGTCATGAGGCCCCGTGCACAAAAGAGACGCCACGCCTCCGACCAAAATCCCGTCGCTTTCGCCCTTTCCCAGCCACTACCTTGGCTCGCCATGGACACTCTGTTGTGGTCGATGTGACTGAGGGGTCAAGGTCAAGGCGGTCAATTTCTTACTATGCATCTCTCCCGTTGCTGGGCGAGCGATTCTTCCTCCTCTCTCCGAAATTGCCAACGGCTGCATGCCTCTGTACAACACTCTCGTACCATTCCCTCACACACACACTCCCAAACAGGAGCGTCGTATTGGACGGCAGGCCGAGCCACACTTTCTGCTGCCACTGCTTCCGCGGGCCTAGCTCTGAACAGGGACAAACAGTAAACGAGCACCATACGCACTCCTTTCCTTCCTTCCTCCAGCCCAGACCTCCCCTCCCCCTACTACATCCTCTTTCTTATTCGGCCTTTCGCGATTCCTGCTGCGATGGACCGGTTCACCAACATCCAGCAAATTGGGGAGGGGACATATGGGATTGTTTACAAGGGCTACATGAAGGGCTCGGGGGGCTCGTCCAGTGGGGAGCTCATCGCCCTGAAACAGATCCGGTTGGCCGACGAAGATGAGGGGGTGCCCTCCACCGCCATTCGGGAAATCTCCCTTCTCAAAGAGCTGTCGCACCCAAACGTGGTCACGCTGAAGGATGTTATTTACGCGGATAACCGGCTGTACTTGGTTTTTGAGTACCTGGACCAGGATCTGAAGCGCTACATGGATGGGTGCAAGGCGGGCTTGGACCCCGCCTTGGTCAAGGTGCGTTGCGGGTTGCGGGCCATGGGGAGGGGCTATGGCTTTCGCATAGATAGAGACTGTGATTGATCTTCATTTTTCAATTCTTAGCGCCTCATTGCTCATTTAATGTATCAATCTATCTCCTGTACGTCCCCCCCTCTTCCCCTTCAGTCGTACTTGCACCAGATGATCCAGGGGGTTGCCTTCTGCCACTCGCACCGGGTGTTGCACCGAGATCTCAAGCCCCAGAATCTGCTCATCGACCGCCATGGACGCCTTAAGCTCGCTGACTTTGGTCTGGCTCGGGCGTTTAACGTGCCGCTGCGGCAATACACGAGGGAGGTGAGTGAGTGGCACAGGAAGAGAGGGAAGACGGGGTGGGGAAGCCGTAGGAAGGTAGGATAGGGATGGGAGTGGTTGCGTTTTCTGAGAGGTAATACATTGCAGAATTGAGGGGCATACGTTAAAAATATTTGCGTCTCACATCATTTCCATTACTTTTTGGTCCCCCTCCCCACACACACATATCAGGTGGTGACGTTGTGGTACCGGGCGCCCGAGATCCTGCTAGGGGCCGAGCACTACTCCACCCCTGTGGACGCTTGGTCCATCGGCTGCATCTTTGCCGAGATGTTGAATAAGGAGCCTCTCTTTCCGGGGGACTCGGAGATTGATGAGCTCTTTCGCATCTTCAGGTAGTAGGGGGAGGAAGGCGGGGGGCTGTTCGTGCGTGTCCCAGGTTTGAGGTGGGCTCTAAGCACTCAAGTCCTGCTCCATTCTTCTCTTTATCTTGCCCAGGACGCTGGGCACGCCGGACGACGACATGTGGCCCAAGGTTTCTGAGCTTCCCAACTACAAGACACAGTTCCCCAAATGGAGACGGCAGCCGCTCGGCAGGAGCGTGGCCCGCCTCTGCTCCAATGGAGTAGATCTCCTTTCGGTGCGTGCTTCAGATTGGATGAAAAGGGGGGGCAATTGCCCACAAGAAGGACCCGAGACAGGTCATCAGAAATCATCCGGCGCGTCCTGACCATAAATTGCTCACATATTCTTCATCTCCCTCCCAAAACAGCGGCTTCTGACGTACGAGCCGACGGCCCGCATCACATGCAGAGAGGCCCAGGAGCATCCCTATTTTGCGGATTTGGTGTCAAGGAATGGCACTGTGTAGCAACAGACATGCGACCCAACAAATCTTGTAGGGGAATGTATTGATGACGGGAAAACGAGCACGAAAGAACCAATCCACCATAAGTAATTATGATGCGTCATATCTTCTTTACTTTGCTTGTGTTAAATGCTTTCTATTCACATCGACTCCCTGCCGGCGCCGTGTTTTTGCGTGCACCACACCTCCTGCCTTCATCACATTGCCGCCCGGACCAATCCCGCGGTTGCAAACACGCCCGAGAAGAGGAACATGAAACGTCGATTTGCGTGATTCGGGGGCAAGGAGGCCCCTTGGCTCCATGTGTAGAGAGAGACGGCAAAGAGGGTCCCACTCCCGATAATTTTACACCTAAAGGATAAATTACATGGGGAGGGATGAGGACTAATCGCGGGAGAAAAGGGCAAAGGATGGGTTCTTTCAACAGAGATTCCTCATACGTCGTGCACCTCCCCGCCTTCTCAGGATTCTCTTACTTACCCAAGGCAATCTGGATCATGGGCGCGTTGTTGAGCTTCCCGTGGCGAGAGCCTTTGGTCGTCTTCCCCTTTGTCCGCCATGCCGCTTTCCTATCACTAGTGTGGCTGTAGCTAGAGAGAACGGAAGTGAGAGCGGTGATCAACATGACCATTGATCACTAAGCGAAAGCGCACATATATTGACTAGCTCTCTGGTTTTCTCTCGCCGACGAACAACGAGGACACCCGGATGAACTAAGTGCCATCCGAGTGCTTGCGTTCCGGCGGTCATGACACCAATGGCTGTTGACCATGCATCTCAAGCTGGTCTCCCCTCTCGTCCTGCCTTGCTCCCTCATTTATCCGCCAGACCAAGACAGGTCAGGTATATCACTTTCCTAGGACGATACAATCTGCCCTTCCGCCCGTCTCTCAAGCACATACGCCCACCAGCAGGGATGGAGACTGCCTCTCTGAACGCGAGGTAAGTGCTGAGGACAGCAAGAATGTCTATCTTTGATCCGTTGGGGCCGCTTGCGCTTGCCTCTCAGGCTCAAATTTGCCTCCCATCTTCCTAGCACAAGCACGCGCGCCTCCTCGACTGCCGGCCCCAGAGAAGGCTCATCGCTCCCGCCCTCGCCTGCACCGTCGCCACGCAGCAGCGGTAGATCAAGGAGCAAGGCTAGCAGCAAGCGCCAGGCCGGCTTGTCCCAGAAGACACTGAATATCGTCAACAACTTGCAGCCCTCCTCCTCTGTGGTACGTATATCGGACACCCTTCCCTTCCACGGCCGCCTGCCCCTTTCACAGTCATGTGGTTCATATTCTCATTCTTGGCGTAAACAATCAAATCTACAGCCTTTGAAAGAGAGGGAAGACGAGGAAGAAGAGCGATTACTGGCCTTAGAGGAGAAGAGGAGGCAGGCGGCTGCCAAAGAGTCCTGCTCGTCGTCCTCTGCGTCCGCTGCGGAGTACACAGAATTTATGAGTATACGCATCCTTTTGCTGGGCGATTCAGGTACCGGTCAGGAAAATTCATATGAAGATGAACGCCCTACCAGTTGAAAGTGAAAGTGACTGATGGTTGATCACCCCTTAGTACTCAAGCTCATCTCACCGCTCCTTTCTTTGCTCACAGGCGTGGGCAAGACAAGTCTCATGATGCGGTACTCGGAGGACGAATTTGCACCCTGTCTGTTGAGTACGGCGGGAGTGGACTTCAAGGTGCGGCACCTGGCGCTGGAGGAGAGCAAGAAGAAAGTGAAGGTGCAGATCTGGGACACGGCGGGACAGGAGCGCATGCACGTCATTACGCGCACATACTACAAGGGCAGCCACGGCATCGCGCTAATCTATAACCTGGCGGACCCGGACTCATTCAAGAACGTAAACTACTGGATGGCTAATATCCAGCAGCATGCGGGCGACAAGGTGGTGAAGGTGTTGATCGGCAACAAGGCTGACCTCGCCGACCGCGCGATCTCCTACGAACAGGGCGCCGCCATGGCCAAGGAATTCGGCTTCGCACATTTCTACGAGACCTCGGCCAAGACGGGAGCCAACGTGCATGAGGCCTTCAATGCGCTGGCCATGGACATCGTGCGCCGCGTCGAGGAGGCCCAGACCGAGGCAGCGGCGGCGGCAGCGGCGGCCGCGGCCGGAGGTCCACTGGGAAATGGGAGCAAGAAACAGTGCGTGGTTAGTTGAAACAGAGCCGAACCACATCAAACAGCTCCTTCCGTTCATTCTGTGTCCAGAGGGCGGCTTGGGGGAGCCGAACAACGGGTGAAAAAGAAATTTCCATAGATATGTACATTCTTTTTTATTCAGTGCCATAGTTCTTTATGCATTGAGAGTCTTTCACGATCATTGTCATTATTTCGCCCATTTTGTACATTTTTTATTTTTCCGGAGGTGAGATGCCAAAGCATAATCTTACAATCCCCACCACTTCGTCCGCATTGAACTCGTGCGCCGCCCACTCCCGCGTGCCCCCTCCTCCTCGCGCCGCCCCCCTCATGTCCTGGCACGTCAGTCTTACCACTCCTGATTGGCTATGTTCCAAGCCAGGTGAAGCAACCGTGAGCAAAAGCAAGCCCTCAATGGGAGCTCCCCCGCACGTGACAGCGAGGCTAGCCAGAGTCCAGGGCACCATGTCGAAATTGTGATGGGGAAAGTGGTCCAGCAAGGTCTTCGCCAGAGTCTGCAGTGGATTTGCCCAGATTTCAACTCGCTCCAGGAGCTGCCCAAAATTTAATGAACGGCAAAACTCATCTTCCACAAGGCCCCATGCTCCCCGCACCTGCTTCAAAAAAGGGTCAGCGAAAGAGAGAAAGAAGCGCCCGGCCTGGTCGAGGCCCGCCTGTATGTTCTCTAAGGGCTCCTGGAATGTCCTGTGGCACAGGGTGCCTACAAGACCGCTTGTGTGTCGGAAAGGAAGCTCGTGAAGAGGTAGAGGGATGTTGCTTTCCCTGCCAGCCAACACAAACCCGAGGCGCGTGTTAGAAGAAAACGAGGCGACCATCCAGGAAAGCCGAGCTACCGTGGCCACGACTTCAGCGAGCTTCAGGGCGTGGACGAGCGGATCCCACCCTCCTGCAAAGGTGACTTCGAGGACGCCTCCCACACTGTCACATCGGTGCACTATCCGCAGAACTTTATCATTCCTTGTGAAGGTCGTATCTTCACGCCGTGGGAGGAGGCCCGGAAGCTCCAACGCAGAGAGACCAGCATTCCATGTCCATTCGTGCTTGCTGCTGCGTACTACCGAGAGACTCGTAAGCCTGCCCTCCTTCGTGCTTTTACTTCCCTGTGTCTTCCCCAATTCCAACACCACCCTTTCGCCGTTCAACGCATGCTGCATGCACCCCTCTGTTATCCTAGGAAGGTCCAACGCCTGGATAGAGGAAGAGAGGTGGTGAGATTACAGTTACCTCCTTCTCTCTGTCCTTTCCTTAACGTACCGTGGTAGCTGCATCAAGCACCAACCGAGCTTCCATTGCTTCTCTTGCTTTTGCCAGCACCTGGCCGAGCCACGACTCGTGAGTGGCCCCATCGGCGATGGGGACATCCAGCAGGTGGCGTGCGCGGGTGGGCGGTACTCGAGCTGACTGTCTAGACAAGGAAGCCATCACAAGGTATGCGCATGGGACGGGGTCCCCCAGCCCCAGGTCACCCAACTCAATCTCCAGGAAATCCCTCTCTTCCCCAAGCGCCCCCACACCTGGGTCCCTTTCGCCCTTCAGCAATCCGCTCCTGACATTCAGAACGAAGTAAGTCGAGGCCTTGGCCCGCAACGCCAAACTGGTCTGCTCTTTGTCATTTTCATGGCTCTGCAATTGGAAGAAAGGGGTGAGATGGGGATTAAAAATCGAGGGAAACACCAGAATCAAGTGATGACCCACGTTCAAACAACCTCGAATACACCCACCACCCCCACCACACGCCTTACCTTGAGGTTGGAAGGCTGCAACTTGTTCCACCGCCGATCGCATGACAAGTCGTAGTGGGTGCTTGCCAAGACTTCGAGCTGCCGGAGAAAAAGATGCCGGACAATGCCGTGGAAAAGCCGAAGGGCAAAGCCGAAAGATGCAGCGGTGCTATAGTCCCCGAGGGAGGTCTGCCATTCGCGCAACAGGCCCCCCAGCTCTCCTGTAGGATGGGCACCGCTGAAGGCATAAATGGGTAAAAAGCAATAAGTTAGTATTGATATGGCCCTTTGGCAACATGGCATGGAGGAAAAAGAGGAAATTCGAGTTTGTGTACCTGCATGAAGGCGCGCCCACGATGAAACGGCCCGACTTGCGATCGACATCGACGCCCAGGTGACTTCCCCAGACCCTCAGCTGCAAGCTCGATCTTAGGCGCACAATTTGTATGCGGCCCCTCTGGGCCAGGCTTCGCAGGACTGCATCTTGCTTCAATAAGTCTTGCACCACCTGTAAACGACGAGGCACCAAGAGGCGGAAGGCATGCAGCAGCAAAGAAGACGCAGAAATATGAGACCCCTTGACACTCAGGTGAGAAGTCACTTCTTCCGCTTTCCTTGATAGACCTAGGAGAAAAGGGACATCCCAATAATTAGATAAAAATTACATGAGAAAACGGCTTGGACACTTGGGCGCTCAGATAGATTGGACTTATACCTTCAGAAGCTGGGTAATACGAGCAAGTGGCGCGCAAATGGCGCATTCCATCCTCCTCGTCAAGCCAAAGTCGGAGAATGCAGGCACGTATCTCAGCAACACCATTCACTCTCACTTTCTTATCCTCATTTCCATTCGCGTCCATTTCTGCCAAGGCCCCTCGATCACCCTCTTGTTCCGCACGCAAATAGACACCCTTCCAAATGGTCATCTCCAGCCGGGCCACAGATGAATCGTCCACATGCAAATGGCCTTGCCAGTTGCCTGAGAGTAAGAGATAGAACAAGAACAAGAAAGGATTAGGGCATGGCAACACGAAGCTAACACTCCACCCGCCGCGTACTGGTCTCCCTTCCCCGCCTACCTTTGGCGAGCTCTTTGGCCTGAAGCGCCAGCATCTCTAGCCTCAGGGCGTTGCAGAACGACCGGCAGAGCTTGTACGTACTGAGAAGCGGCTCGGAGTCATTTTCCTTTTATGAATACGGAAACGTCATTTTTGAGATAACAATCTTTTCCCCCCCAATTATATGAGTTCGGTGAGGGCCATGGTTATTCTCCACAGGTATAGGCAACCTCCTTCCCCTTCTGCATGTCTGACTTACCAGGATGGGTATCACTAGGGCAAATAGCTGCTTCATCTGCTGTAGGTCCGGCTTCAAAGCGTGGAAAGTGTTGCCGTGCCTATCATTCCCTCCCTGGATCAGATATGGAACAAAGAAAATAGATGAGTAAAAAGTGGGCAATAAAAGTGTTAGACACAGGGACTGAGATAAGACACAGGCAAATGCTGTGGGTGAGAGATCTCGGCGAGTATTACCTGCGGAGGGAAGAGCAGCTGGATGTCCAAGAGATGCCAGGGTGCCGATGTTGGTTCCGGACTCTCCAGCATCAGCGAGAGAGCAAAGTTGTCAACGTCGATCAATTGCAACATGCCCTCCTCTACGCGCGCATACGCATACTGCGCAGGAATTTGCTCGCGAATAATGAGGCTAGCGTGGATGGCATGGTTCAACTGATCGAAGGAAGGGGCGAAGAAAAGGAGGAATATCGATGAGCGCGACCACCAGTTGCACTCACAGTCCTTCTCGGAAGAGTACAATGCACACGCACCTCAAGTTCCGAAAATCCACCCTTGTCCCCGGCCGTCGATCGCGACAACTCCAGCTCTCTGTGTATCGCGGCAAGAAAGAATAGAAGAGTAGATCAGCGTTTCACGTTTTGTTTACTATTCGAAGCCCTTGACTGATTCGAAACCAAGGGTACTATAAACAGCCACATACCTAGGAAAGCGAGCAAACGTCGTACCAAGGGCCAAGACGTCAATGGCAGTGGCCAAATCATAGGGCCGGGTCGCCACCTGCTTGCGGAAAAGGTCTCGGTGCGTGTAGAAAAGCCGGTCCAAAATGAGCCGGACCTGAAAGAAGGGACAACGACACAGAAAAAATGGAGCGATTAGAATGCGCCTACTTGGCCACATGCTGGCAGCGAAGCCATCTTTCCCTGTCGTTGATAGGACACACCTGATGAGCCTCAGACTGGAGGAAAATTGTGCCGTCCATGACCGTATGCATGGCATCATTCTGTTTCGACAGCCACTCCAATAGGATGAAGAGCTGAACCAAGGCACGCCGTGTGTAGTGCACAAACATGGTTATTTCTGTGCGTCGGTCCTCGTAGTCTTGGCCAGGGAGCTGTGGGAAGGGGGGTGAGAAGGGAGGCGTGGAGGAGCGGAGGAGTGGAAAGGTCAACGAAAAGAGCTTTGCACTCCCCACCAAATGCCCTAAGCGTCTCTTCTCCTTACCGTCCTCGTGACCAGGGCATGCAGCTCTTCATGTGCCCGGTCGAGCACCCGGTTAAGGAGGTCCGCAAGCTTGACCATCGTCCTACAGCAGGCCAGCAAACCCTAGCTAAGGTCGCTGGAGGCACTGCCAGCTTGTTTCCGTCTGTAAAGGAGAAAGTGAGAGTGAGAGGCTGACACACAACACTACGGCGGGCTCGGGCCTTTGCCCAAAAAAGCAACAGGCAGACGGTGAACGGGGTGACGTTATTTTTTTTTCCTTTCGATTTATTGTATTTCTCAAATCCCATCGAATGTCTGATTTTCAGTCGCTCCCGTTAGCTGGCTGCCACTTTTTTTCCTTTTGGGGCATACGATACGACAAGGACGAACTTCCCGACTTGTTCTTGTCGTGCTGCCGGTGCTTTCGCCGCCCTCCCCCCCCCTCGACCGCCACTCATGTATTGATTTTTCTACAATTTATCATGGTCGAGGACGGATATAAATATGCCACAGCCGCAAAAGCCTCGAGTCACTTCAAGTACATAGCATCCTGCCCCTTGGGGTGTGGTGCTATGCACGGTACAGTGTGGGCCTGCTTTGGCACGCGCCATAAAAAGCCCTCCCCGAGGCTTCACTCGAAAGAAACGAGTCAAGACACGAAATAAGAAACAAGACACGAGACAAGAAAAGAATAGAAACAAATGCCATCCCGCGAGCTCTGTCGTCTATATTAACGACACTGCGTGCTTAGTGTTGCTTTGCTTTCTTTGCATGGTGCTCTAATTACAGACGTCGAATAACGAATGGATTTGTACATGTCTTTCCTTCCTCATAGCTACACACACCCCGTTCCCCCTCGAACCCTTTCCTCTCATGCTGTCTGGTCATCTCCTCTTCCATTTTCTCGGCTGCCCGTGTGCTGGGCTGTCGCGACGTCCATGACAGCCGTCACTGCTTCATGACCCCCGTGCGGGTACTCCACATTGACAAACGGACCTCTTGCTTGCTCCTCTCGCATCTCATGGAAGGTACCCGGTGGCGGTGACTGTTGCTGCTGCTGCAGCTGGGGCACTCCACTAAAGGGGATGTCATGATGGTAGTGGTTGAGATACTGCTGCTGCTGCTGCTGCTCCGGCTGCTGAGCATTTTGGTGGTGCTGGTGCTGCTGCAACTGGTATGGCTGCTGTTGCTCCTGTTGCTGAGCACCTTGCTGCGACCGAAAGTGCTGCTGATGCCACTGCTGCTGTTGCAACTGATATGGCTGCTGGTGCTGATGAGAGCCCAAATGCACCATGATTGCTGCCTGGGCCTCGTCGCCTGGAGCCGCATGCATGACGTACGGCGGGAGCGACATGGCTCCTCCAGGAGGGCCGAGCATGGCCATCTCTTGCGGGTGCATCGCAGTGGGCCGTACGGGGACAGCTTCCTCTTGAGAGAGAAGGGGGGGCATGGGCATCGTCGGAGGCGGCGGAGACTTGGCACGCTTGGGTTCCCTCCGTCGCTGCCCCGGTAAAGGCGGTGGCAGGCGTTCGTCCAGGCGGTACTTCTTCTTGTAATTCTGTGAGTGTAAACGCATTGGTGAGTGGCAAACTGAGGCATGCGTGTGCATGTCAACACACTAAAATTGCGAATACGAGATCATTCCTACAAAAGACTATCGACGCAAATCATAAAAGACTTACACTGAAAAAGTTTTTGATCTGTTCCGGCTTCTTTGTCCCGCCCATCGCGCCGGAAATGAGAGCCCACTGCTTGCCGTGTACCTCCAGCAATTGGATTGCCTGCTGCTTCTCCTCTTCCGTCCACTTCGTCATCACCTTTTTCCCCTCCGAATCTTCCTCCTCTATCTGTCGCGACCCGCCCGCGCGTGGCGAGGATGCTGGTACCCCCATAACCTCCATTCCTCGTCGTTGGTCCGCCGGGAAGAAAGACGCCGAGCCTTTGGCATGGCTGCTACTGGTGCTGCTGGTTCTGCTGACCGCGCTAGTCATCTCTACGTCGAAGCCGAAGGAAGATTTCGTGGCGGATGCCGTGTCGTAGGCCGTCGAGCTGGAAGTGGTGGATGATATAGCCTCCCCGCCAAAAACCTGGGCCTGGGATTGGGCAGCAAAGGCGTAGGAGGACGAGGACGGGGATGTCGCCCCGGACCTGCCCCCTCGACTCTGCTCGTGCTGCGGGCGCTGGGAGGCCGTGCGGTGAAAAGCGCGACTGCCGGGGTGCTTGTGGAAGGTGGTGTAGAGGTAGTCGTTGGCGGGCGGGTACAAACGCACCATCTCGCGGTCGTTGCTGTCGTAGCGTAGGTCGACCGTGGCCCCGACCTGGCGCGCGGCCTGCTTGAGCCATACCAGCTCGTTGTCGGTGCCACGGCGGCGCGCCTCGTTCTCCTTGAGCAGCGCCTTGTAGTTGATGCACTGTTTGGAGTCGTAGTAGAATTCGATGGCGTCGTGTGTGCTCTTGCGACGCAGGAAGGAAGCGATCTTGCGGAAGTTCTTAGGGTACTGCAGGAACTTGTCCAAGAAGATGCACTTCTCCATGTCCGACCAGGGATTCACGTACCGGCTCTGCCGTTCCACGCCCAGCGGGCAATTGCAGGCACCCGTACACTTCTCCCGCAGGCCCCGGCCCGCGCAGCGCATAGGCTCTCCGTCTGTGGTAAGGAGAGCGTTCGACGTGTCCAGGAACTCGAACCGGCCGCGAAGCTCGGGCAGCAGCAGCATGGCGGGCACCGTGGCGCCACCCAGATCCATCCGTAGTTTCATCTTCTCCTTCTCCTCGATCTCTCGCGCCATTAGAGCCACATCGTACTCGCTGGCGGCAAAGTCTCCGCCGCGGGATGAGGACAGGCCACCAGTGCGCGAAGACGCCCGGTCCCCACCGCCGCCGCTCGGGTAGGAGGAGCGCTGCGACGCCGCGAAGGTCCGGGTCGTGCGCATGGAATCCTGCAAAAAGTGCCCGTGCTCTTCATCGTCCTCTGCCCGCGGCTGACTCCGCTTCCAGGTCTCATTGATATCCAAGTACTTGTCTGCCAGCTGCTCGATGTAGCGCCGAATTTGCGCCTTCTTCTCCTGCACCGCGCTTTTTACGAGCTCCCGCTTTGTCAGTGCCTCCCTTTTGCTCCCCTTACACTCATCTGCTTCCACCGATCCTCCTTGTACAGCGTCAGCTATAGAGACAGGAGCGGCAAGAGCGGCAAGAGCAGTAAAAGCTGCAGCGCCTCCTATTACGGGACCGAGCATGTGCGCACCTTCACGTACCACCAGCTGCTGCTGCTGTTGCTGTCGCTGGTCTTCTTCCACCTTTCGCCGATGAAGCTGCTCGGCTGCCTCGCGCCGGAGGCGGATAACGCTTGCATAGGTCTTGCCCCACCAGGGCGCCCGGTAAGAGGCAGCGGCAACTGTGGCGTTCGAAACTTCCTCTTCCACGGTGGCAACTTGATCCTGCAGGCGCTCCACCTCCGTGTTCAGGCCCTCAAGCACGGCCAAGATGTCCTCTCGGCTCGGCAACCGCACCAGCTCGGCCTCGACCTCTGTTCCCGCCCCCGTGGTCTCGGCTTCCGTGCCCGGCTGCTTCTCGCGCACGCAGGCGGTCGCCTTCAGCGCGCGTCTCATCGATTCCATCGGGAGCAGTCCGCACAAGGGGAAGCCCGCTGCACATGACAGAGTCCGATACTTGTCCAACTTGGCTTGCGCCGCCTCCTTCTCGGCTAGCTTCGCAGCGGCTGCTGCCTCCTGCTGAGCCGATAATGCGCTCTTCTGTCGCTTCAAAGTCCGCGTACCTTCCTCACTCTGCCCTCTAGCCTCAGGAGGACGTTCTCGAAGCATCTTGGCCGACGCCACCGCCTCCCCAGCGCCGCGCTCCTTCCTTGTCAACGGGTCGTTCTTGCCAGACATGGGAGCACTGCTTGTACCAGTGGCTGCGGTAGGGGTTGTAGCAGTCGGAGTAACCGAAGCAGAGGCGGACGCGGCGGTGGAAGCCCGCTCCACCGCCCTGGTTGCATTCTCGTGCCACACATGCCTAACAAAGGCTAGCAGCATTCTTCGCAAGCGGTGCTTCGTCCCAACCCGCTTCTCGCTCCTCTTGTCATCGCAAGGCCTCTCCTGTCGTCGCTGTCGTCGCTCCGAGGACACTCGTAGCTTGGGGAGGCTGTCTTTGCCGTTTGTCACATCAACGGCTCTAGCTACACCCACTGTCGGCTTCACGAAGACCTCCTCTGTTGCCCTTTCCACGGTCGAGGTATTGTCAATGCTTTTGCCGCTGCTGTCGCTGCTGTCAAGGCTGTCGCCGGCCTTGGAAAGACTGGGCGGGGCCACCCTCGGCGATGGCTGCTCTTGAGTGCTAATCGCGCGCCGTGCCAGCCCTTGGCCCCACCCCAGCCTAAGTCGGCCACCGGGCGCTGCCCCTGTCGCCTCCGAGAAGCTACGCTGGAGGCGGGGCTCTAAGGGCTGCACAGATCCTGAGGCCGAGGCCGACAAAAGGCCCTCCCCCCCAGTCGCACCGCCACCACTGAAGGGTGACTGAAGTGAGGTTGCTCGGGCCAGCCGGTGCTCGTTGGTAACCCCCCCATTCACCTCCTCGTGCGAGGCGGAGATGGACAGCGCGGCGCCCAGGCCACTAGCTACTTCCCTCAGCGCCTCTTTCTGAGGCTGGAACACGGAAGACTGGGTGAATGTCATCTCTTCTGTGGGTGAGCGGCGATGATGCAAATTCGTCGCGCTGTCGATGCTCTGGCCAAAGGTGAAGATGCTGGGGCCCTTAACCGAGGCCGCGCCCCCGGCTGGGAAGGCGAGCAATGAGAGGGACGAGGCCACGTTGTTGAAACTCCAGGGGGCCTGTCGGGTGCCCCCCCCAGCGTCCAATGGCCGACAGAGCAAAGGATGGATGAAGACTTCCTTCACCTGCTGCTGCGGCCGCTGCAGCTTCTGCTCGTGGCGCTGGTGCTGGTGCGGGTGTTGATGCTGGTGACCGCCACTACTCGTAGAGCCAGACCTCGCCCAGCCCACAGCCGCCGGAGGTACATTGGCTGTCCGGGAATGCTGGGATGAGCGACCCATGCCTTGCAGCAAGGATGGGCGGGCTGACGAGGACGACGCATGGTCTGGTGGCTCCGATTCCCACGACGGAGGCTGTCTCCACTTGTCCTTCCCTCCATCGCATTGGGCCGAAGAGCTCTGTCTCTCCCCCTCCGCTTCGGCCTCGCTCATCCTCCGTCTGTCGCCCTTTATCCGCTGCATGCGGTCTGCGTCTGCCGGTCCGCCGATGAAAGGGTCTTCGCTGGTGCGATTCCGAGGGTTGCGTAAAGGAGAGTCGTCCCGATGCCGCGATGGGCCCTCGCTTCCCCTGTGAGTTAAGGGGGGGGGGGTTGTCATTCGTCAGGGTCGAGGAAACAAGGGCAGATAGTGAAAACGGAAAGAGCTATACACAACGTACATCGAGAAGCTCCGCGCTGCCTGGGGATTGAGATAATTAGACGAGGAGGCTGAGGAGGACGACGAGCGGTCTCCGGCATCCTCGAGCCTGAGACTCGACCTGGAAGGGGGAGCCGAAACTGCAGTGGACCAGGCGGTCCGATTAGCGCTGAAGCGAGCCCGTTCCCTGCTTGAGCTCCGTTCTCGATCGCGGCCTGTCGTGTGCATAATGAAGATGGATGGTAAGGAAAGCGCGTACACAAGAATGAGATGGGACATGCGCGCGAACCAAAAAGGAGAGCCTCCAGACCAGACGCCAATTTTTCCCTCTTACCTTTGTAGTCCACGTAGGTCCGTCCTCGCGATTCCCGCTCCTCCCCCTCCCCTTCCC
>AFGO01001550.1:0-11089 GCA_004335405.1 Nannochloropsis granulata CCMP529
ACCGGCTCACCGGTTGCAGCTTTGGCAACAAGGTTGTTGTTGTGTCCCATCGATGGTCAGTCGCTCATGCTATATATTTCTTCAATTTCAATTCTCCATAGACTCCAAACAGATCATACGTTTCCACCTCTCCCCCCTACTTTCCTCCACTACTCACACCACAGCGGTAATTCGCGAGCAAGTCGAAACCCGCTTTGACGGTCTCGGCAGGCACACGGGAGACAAGGTACTCCAACGCCAATTCCAGGCTGGCCTGGTATTCCAACCACCGTGAGGCTAGCAAGGATGACGTCTGATTCTTCTTGGGGGATGTGACCATCAAAGTTTAGTGCACTTTTTGACTAGAAACAACGCTCTAATTTAGAGGCACAGGATGGTGAAATTTCTGTTAAATTTTTCTTTGTGTCACAGACAGCTTCACGATTCTTAGGTGTCGTATGGGGAGGAGGCTATGGTCCGATAATCCCAGTCCAGAAGACCTGAGCGCCCTGCTCGAGGGTGCACTCTCAAGAGACAAATCAAGTTGAGCTCTTGCCTTAAAATGCCCCCTCCCCCCCCCCTCCGACAATAATGTTAGAAGGGCACGCACAATTTCTATGCAGGGTCAGCGTAGGAAAAAAAAAAACCGTTGAAGATGTGATGGACACCATACCCACACGTTCCACTGGTGGTGCTCGACCCAGCAGGCCTAACCTACGTACCACAAACACGATGTCAACTTATTATCAACGCTTACAGACACTACAGAACATTTTTAACACAAGGATGATAGTGCACAGCCAAGTCGAGCGGTGCGAGCGCTTCTACAAGCAAGCATGCTTCTCATCATCAGCATCATCCATCGCCCGGCCTAACCACCCTAGCCTGCCACCTCCCGCCTTCCACACGAAATGCGCCTACAGGCCAAGGGCTGCATGGGCTATAAGGAAAACACCACGATGATCAGACAGCAGCACTGGTCCTGGCTGCTGGTCCTGGCTGCTGTACTTGGCTGAAGGCACCATCTTTTGAGGACTGCCAATACTGCCCGCCCCGCGCCGCGGCAATCCCCGGCCACAGCACCCTTCCGATAGACGGCCCTCCACTGGAAACCAATCCTACGGAGGGAGAAGGACAAGCCCCACAGATTCTCGAGAGCTCGATGGGCTATGTCTTTGCACGGTGCTGGGCGCAAGCGATGGGCTTGGCAAACCACCGTATTAAATGAGGCACTCCCTGTGTCTCATTAATGCGTTGAAAGGAGCCCTTGTGTCTTTTGCTGCGTGTCGAGCAAGGCTTGAGTACAATCGATATAGGAACTCATCAACATAGCGGCAATGCGCTTTCCTGTTGACTTGGAAAATGTGCCCGCGCTCCAATCTCAACCCGCTCCACACTCTCACTCGGTTATAGGTAACAACTTTCCTGTCCACCATCTCACACCCCTTCCGTCACACCCCTCACGATCCCACTCACAGTACCGGAGCCAAAAATAGGACTTTTTTCGTTTTGTGTCGTCCTCCCAGTGTGTCATGGTGGACGAAGGGACGCCTCTGCGGCTTTCGGTCTCGACGTCAACAACAACCGCCTCTAGCAGTAATACACCCGGTGGTGGTGGAACGACCCCCATCCGTCGGCCCTCCTTTCTGACCAGTAAACCTCCATCCTCCCGGCCCGAGGAACCCGAGACGGCGGCCAAGAAAACGAGCAAGGCGGTCAAGTTGGCTATCTATGTCTTTGGTAGGTTTTCAGTTTGTTTCATTTCGTCTCTCTTCCCTGCCGTCTGATCCTAGCTTCTAGCAACCTCAACCTGTAGCACCACAGCCCGGCACATATCACGAGCTTCGCCATCTCCGTACAAATAGATTCCTTGTTCATGAAGGTTTCATTTCATCTCCGGTCTCCTTCATTTATATCTCATTCTACTATCCCCCTCCATCCTAAACACAGCCTCGACATTCACCGCGGCCGCGAACGCCGTCTGGTTCAAAAAAATGCTCAACGCCTATCGACCCAACTTCGAGTTTTTCGGGAACCAATTCAATGTCTTCCTCTACGTCCTCATGGCTGCTGCCGTCGTCGTGCATAAGCGCCTCCGACACGGCGCACACTGGTGGCTCAAGCAGGACCTGCCCCTGAACGTGCTCTGTTTTATGGGCTTCCTGGACGCGACTGGTTCAATTCTCTCGACGATGGGCGGCGCCTACACAGCTGGAGCGGTGCAGATACTGCTGAACCAAGTAATCATCCCCATGACTCTTGCCTTGTCTTTCATCTTTCTAGGGCAGCGCTTCACGGGCGCACAAACCCTCGGAGCATTCACCATTTTTATTGGCGCCGGCATCGCGGTTGTCCCTTCGTTTATGCCCAGAAAGGCCAGCAGTGCGAGCAGCAGTGGCAACAGTGCTGATGAAGGTCCTCCGACGAGCACAGTGACGGGAGTCCTGTTGTTCTTTTCAAGTATCTTGCCCGGGGCCTTCTCTAACGTGTACAAAGAGTGGGGCTTCGCGCAGTACCACGTTGACCTCTACTATCTCACCACCAGCGTCTCGGCTATCCAGGTGCTATTGGGCTTTGTGTTCTTGCCCGCTTTGCAGCTGCCCGCGTTTGGTGGGGTGCCGTTGAAAAGTATACCGCAGCAATTTACATTGGGATTTCAGTGTTTTCGGGGGATAAACACCCTCCCAGGCGATGACTGCAAAGACGCCTGGAGCACCATGTGGATTTACGTCTTGGTAAATTTCCTATTTAATGTCCTGCAGCTTTTGATTACCAAGCATGGTGGGGCCACATTGTTGGTGATATCGGCGGCCTTGGCACTGCCGGTGACTAATTTTGCGTTTTGCATGCCTTGGATTATGGGGGAGGATACAGAACCTTTCAACCCTTACGATGCCGTCGCTCTAGTTGTGGTCCTCCTCGGCTTTCTTTTATATAGCGCCTGGGATGATTTTGTGGACCGCCACAAACAACGCAAGAGGTTGCCCATGCAATTTTCTGCTGGCTCGGTCATGTACATGCGGGAAAGGGCTGACTCGGATCCCTCTACTCCTGGCTATACCCCTCTTCGCGTTGACCCGCCCAAGCGTCGAGGTAGCATTGATTTGCAACTCAATCGATCGGCGACCAGTGAGGGTGGGAGCAGTGGGAATGGGATTGGGTCTCGCTTATTGACGCCGTCGAAAGCGATCCCGATCCTTTTGCAGCAGCAGCAGCATCGACGGCGGGGGGAGGCGCAGGGAGGGGAAGGAGCGGGGAGGGCCTACTCGTATCAAATAGATGTGGTGGGGGAGGAGGTTGGGACTGTTAGTATATAGAAGAAGAGAGACGAGGGAGAGCAGGAGGAACGAACAGCGGCGGGAGGGAGGGTAAGGGAGAGAAGGGAAGAGAAAGGAAGATGAAAAGCAAAATTTTGTGAAATAAGAGGTGAAGAGAGGGTAAGTGTGTGTGTTTTCGTCCTGTTGTAGCAGCGCTCATCGCTCCCACAAGCCAATAGATAATTATTCATGACCGAAATGTAAATAATGAGACTATAGAAGTGGAAGAAGAGAAGAAAGAAGAAGAAGAAGGAGAAGGAGGATGATAAGAAAAGAAGAACCCAACAGTAATCAAACAGAACAAAAGCAGCCCCAAGAATGATATCGACAGTAACAGAAGACCAAGTAAACGGTTCGAGAAGGAAATAGATGATACAAAGGTAAGAAAGAATGGTCGACGAAATTCATGCATGTCGAAGTCCTGCTGCTGCTACTGCTGTTGCCGATGCTTGAATTATTGCTTCTCTTTGTTCTAGTTTTTCCTTCGTGATTGCAGTATGTAATTACTGCATTTGTTTTTTCGATAGCGGGATATAAACCATACACACACATTCCCTCTTTCGCACACTGACGCACACATTGATGTTACTGGTGTTGGTGCTGGTGTTACTGCTAGTTCTGCAACGCATGACATGCCGAGCATAAGAGAAAGCTGACCCGAGAATGCACTCACACGCACGCACACTTGGGGTCTTACGATCACGCATTTTTGCTATTCAGACAAAAGACACAAGACGCCAGTGATAGACAAAGTTCTGGAAACAGCTGACGGGGAGTAATAAAGAGGGGGAGAAGGAAATTATATCGTTCTTCACTCAAATAGTCAGCTTAAGCAGACGCAGGCGTAGCAGCCGCCGCCGTCTCAGCCTCCTCTTGCTTGGGCTCCACCGCTGACACTGGTCTCTCGCCCGTGATCAACTTGATGGCCACAAGTCGCCTTTCAGCATCAACCTTCTCCACAATCGACCACACGCCAGGGCCAAAGAATTTGTCGTACCGAGCAATCCTCTCAGGCTCCACCCACAACCGGTAGGGGGTGTCATCACTTTTAAACACCATCGAAAACGTCAGCTCGCCATTCTCCACTCCCTGCTTCAAGTATTGCAGTTGGGGAAATTCCTTGTTAGGCATCACTAAGCCGAGGGCTTGTACGGTCGTGTCAAGGTGGGCGTCGTCTCCGTACCGATGCCGGGTCACATCTTTTTTAATTTTTTGGATGATAGGCGTGGCCTTGGCTTCGTACACACGGTCGGCTTCGGGAGTGCTCTGATGAGGAGAGAGAGAAGCAGAAACAAGGAGGGTGTAAGGGACCGACAGGGTAAAGATATGGTGAAATTTCGAGCTCACTTTTTGTTTCGACTTTGCCCGTCTTGTTCAGTTTCCGTTTCTCTTTTCTTTTACGTACCTCGACGGGGACGGGGTTCAACTGCGCGTACTGTAAGGAAAGACCAATCAGGAGGATGGGGATGCCGTACACAAAGCCGACGCCCGATAGGCCCTCCGAGCCGGAACTGATCAGGTACTGAGGGGAGTGAGAAGGAGGAGGAGAGGGAGACGGTGAAATCAAGGATCGTGCGAGGCCACATTATTAGGATCAGCAAAAGAAATTAGAAGACGATTTGCTGAACTCAAGAATACCTCTACAAACCCATTGTCCACGTCATATAGGCTTTAGACGTACCTCAGCGAGACTGCCAATGGTGATGAGGCCACCCAGGCCCAGGCCCACGGTGGCGAGGGAGAACCCGCGAAGCTCAAAGGGCACGTCGGTGACCACCGTCTTCTCGCCGCTTTGCTCCGCATCCCGCAACACTGTCAAGGCCCTATGAATGTTGTGTGTGCGTGTGGTGGTGTGAGGTGAGAACAAGTACATCACTTCTGTGGCAATGTCTGAACCCGTCAACGTCACACCCTTGCCACGTGCCCCTTTTGCAACTCCAAAGCCTGCCTTACCTAGCCAAGCCCATCGCCGGCATGCTTGCAGTCCTGCACCCTTGCTGTAATTGAGCTTGTTGTCGGGTGGCGGCGGTGGCGAGGCTAAGGGGTTTTGGGAGGACAAAGGCAGTGGTGGTCGAAGTGATGCAGCAAAGAAGAAGCCCGCCGAGTGTTGTTGACCTCATGATTGGCTGACGATAAAGCGTGTTATGAACTAGGGGAAAGGCGGAGGATAAGGTAGACGTGTCAATCTCATTTCCAAAGTGTGTTGCTGGCTTGAGTCGTGGTGGCTTTCGTGTATAGACAATATATAAAGAGGCAGACGGCTCGGTCACGACCTAATGTAACAACATGGCATCGTCATCGCCTTTGTTCTCGAAAACCGGCCAGGAGGCCCAAAGCATCAGCGCTGCTGCTTGCCCTTGCATGTAGTGCACTTTAGCTAGCCATGGCCATATTTTTGGTAGCCAGGGCGAGTACTTTCAACTATCTGACACAATAAATGCTTTCCCACTATCCACAGTTGCTCCGCAGCAGTCGACCTCCTCACCCACCTCTATCCAAGAACAAAAGAATGCGACCGCCCTCGCCCGTCCCACTGCAACTAGGCCTCATCCTCCTCCTCATCGTCGCGCTGGCAAGGGTCACGCAGGGCTTTGTCGTGGTGGTGCCGAGGCAGCAGATGGGCAGGCCGTCATGTAGGCAGACGGTTGTGTCCATGTCCTCCACCGAGATTGACGAGAGCAGCTTGGGCCTCACTCCCCGTTTGCTTGAGGTCTCCCGTGCCTTTCAGCTGATGGACGAACGCACGCGCGTGCAGCACTTGTTGGCAATGGCGGGCGCACTGAAGCCTTTCAGGGACTTCCGGAAGCTGCCTGAGAATAAGGTGCCCGGATGCTTGTCCACAGTATATGTGCACGCGTACTTAAAGGAAGGCAAGGTCTATTTCGAGGGGGATTCGGACGCGCAACTGACGAAGGGGCTGGTGGCGTTGTTGATTGAGGGGATGTCGGGGTGTGAGTCGCATGAGATTCAGGCGGTAAAGCCGGAGTTCATTAAGTTTGCGGGGATCGCGGCGAGTTTGACGCCTGGGTGAGTCTTTTGTGGGAGGAAGGGGAGTAGGGGTAGTGGAGCTGTTGAGGAAGACTGATGAGAAGGAGGAGATGTATGGAAGAGAGAGGAGAAATTAGGGTCTTGACACTCTTCATCACTGATGAGCTCATGAAATCCAGGTCTACAGGCCAAAGGAGAAGTACATCTTGCTCACGTTTCCTTCGCGCCCCTCCCTCCCTCCTTTCCCTTCCTCCACAGCCGCAACAACGGCTTCCTCAACATGCTTGCCATGCTCAAACGCAAGGCCGTCGAAGCCGAGGCCAAGGGGGAGGGCGCAGGCCAGGAAGAGCCCGAAATCGACTTCGAAGAAATCATCACCAGGCCCGTCTACAGCAGCACCATGAAAAAACTCATCAATTTCTTGAAGCCGAAACAATTAAGCCTCACCGATGATTCGGCGCAGCACGCCGGGCATGCAGGTGCAAAGGGCTTGAAGGGTGAGAGTCATTTTAGCCTGAAAATTGTGGCGGACTGCTTCGAGGGCCTTTCGTTGGTGCAACGGCATAAGTTGATTTACACGGTTTTAACGGCCGAGATGCAGCAGATCCATGCCTTGTCGATCGATGCTAAGACCCCCGCCGAGGCGGGGTTGTAGTGGGAGGGAAGGAGAGAGAGAGAGAGAGGGAGGCATGGAGGGAGAAGGAGGGAGGGAGAGAAGGAGAGGGAGGGAGGAGAAAATGAGGATGTCGTGAAAGTATATCTTTAGAAAACACATGCACGGTCTCTGGACATTGGACGGATGGCACCCACCGACCTATTTTTGAAGAGAAAGAAGAGAGGGACACAGGCAAGAACTGAGTCAATAAATTGAAACAAGAAGGCAAGAAGAGAGTCACCGAAAATTAAACATGATTAGGCACGGCACGTTCCTCTGGGGGAGATAACGGCGCTCGCTGCGAATTGCCAGTTAATGTGGTTGTTATTGCTTGTGCCTGCTTTCATCTTCTTGGCTTTTGCACATGGCTGTTGTGGCGACACGCCACTCCAGCGCGACTCCCCTCATCCTCATCGTCTTGTTCTAATTATGCAACCACGCATCCTCCATCCCCTTCCTCTCTACCTTCGCAACCCCCGGCAGGCTTATGCCCGTCCGTGTCACATCATCATTCGTCTCCACCCTACCCCCCGTCTGCTTGTAAAGGTCCTCCAAGAACTCCACCGACTCAGCGTCACTTCCAAACCATCTCCCCGCTTTCCTCCATAACCTCCCCCACATCGAAGCATACCCAACCAAACTCTCCATACTTTTCTCCTTCTTAACCTTCTCCAACGCCGGTAACACCACCGACGAAAATAACAATAGGGCCCCCACCTGTTCCTCCACCCCTCCCCCCAACTCATCCCTCGTCCATTCCAACAGAGAAGGCATTGGCAACAGCACTAATCCACTCTCCCCCTGCCCATACGGAGCAGGCAATGGCGAGACCTGATCCAATTTTGCCACCTCCCCAACGGGAATATCCTCTTGCGAGCGCAATACCGCAGCGAGGTCCGCCCAAAAGGCAACGTGCGCGGCAAAATACTGCTCTTGCTTGCTTCGGATCGCAGTCTGTGCTGCCTCGAATGCTTCCATTCGTACCCGCTCCATGAACATGCCGTCGCACCCGTTGGCCGTCGGCATCAGTACGTCAGTAAAAAGCGTGTGTACATGCATATAATCTCGCAATGCATCTAAATACTCTTCAAGCTTAAAGCTGAGGCGGCCTCTGTCTCCGTCACTTTCCACCCGGGCGGTCACCCAAGCGTTCTCGACCTGGGTCTGGAATTGCTTCCACGATGAGACGCTCGACAAGATCTTCAGCAGAGGGTCATACGGTTTGGCGTCGCCCCCATATGCCTGCAGTGCCTCGAACCATGCGACCTCGATATCTTCCTCCTCCTCGTTACCGTACGCCAGGACGTCGGGCATGGTGCTGGCGGAGGCTATGGTGCTGCTGGGCCGCATGCGGATAGGAACGGCTGATCGCATGCCTGGGAGAACGAGGGGATTAAAGACGACGGTGAAAGAAGGCGGGTGCTTGACCCATGTGGCCAGGGGAGGGAGGGAGGGAGGAGGACAAACGGTGCTTTGCTTACCTCTTGTTGGTGGCCTAGCGGAGGGAAGGAGGAAAGCTTGAACGTCAACGAGGAGTAGGCTCACAGCAAGGCCCGCCGCTCCCACACGCCGCAGGGTCGACATGCTGCTAATCCAGCCATGTGAATAACGTGGAGGATGGAGAAAAGGTTGTGAGTTGGTTAAAGACAGTCGCGAAACAGCTGCGTGTGTGTTGTGGGAGAGACTCGGAGGATAAGGACATGCAGCAAGAAGCAGCTCGATGGCTCTCCAAGAGGCCTCGCTATTTCTTTCCCCTCCTCCTCCAAAACCTGCCCACCCACTTCCTTTACACAACGCACAGCGCATAGCCAAGGCCGTCACAGCATCCCAGACGTCCGTTGCCTTTGCCTGTCTGTCTCGCCTTTTTGCCAAGGCAGCCCTCTCTCCAAGACGATGATGAAGCTGCTCCGGTTGCCCCTCGCCGTCGCCGTCCTAGCCTTGGCCGCATGCTGGTTGGGCGCAGGCGTGCATGCCCTCAAACCCGTCCCTTCCAAGACTGCCGTCAAGGCCATACCCCCTCCTCCTGCGCGCAAGGCGGACGTCAGCCATAAGCTCAATACTTTCGACATGATGATTGCGGTACGTGCCTCTTCAAGGGGAGGACAGGGAGGAGGACTAGGACTCACGCACGGCACCCGTCTCACAAACACACATAGGGTGGCTTTGCCACGGCCATGGGCGACCTGGCCATGCACCCCATCGATACCATCAAGACGGTCCAACAAGCGGCGCCTGCGGTAAGCCCTCAGTCGGAGGGAGGGGGGGCACAGCGGCGATGGCAATTGACCTCCTCCCCCTCCTTCCCCTTCATCTTCCTCATTCGCCACCACAAATACAGGGCCTGAGCATCGTCAAGGCCTGCAGCAAGATTCTGAAGGATATGGGACCAATAGGCTTTTATGCAGGTCAGTTTGAGATACCCCCACTTGCATCCTCCCTCTTCCTTCTCCTCCACTCAACCCCCCTCCCTCCATCCCTCCCTCCCTCCTTTTCAAATCAGGTGTGGTGCCTTACGTGACGATGGATGGGTTGTCCGGTGCCATTAAGTTCGCGACATACGAGTGGGGGAAGAAGCTAGTAGCGCCTATTCTACCACCTGCATTGCATGCTTACTCTCACTTCGTGTGTGCCGCGGGTGCTTTCATTTCGTGCTCCGTGGTGATGGTACCCGGCGAGTTGCTCAAGCAGCGGTTGCAGGTAGGTATGGGTGAAGGGATAGAGGGAAGGTGGAGAAAGCGGATGTGAGCGCGTGCCACTCAAAAGACAACGGTGTCCGGAGAGACTCCGTATGAATTATGGCCCCCTCTCTCCCTGCTCGCGCTTCTCCTTTGAGGTAGACGTCCTTTCATCTCATCCTCCTCCTCCTTCTCCTCCTCCTCCTTCTCCTCCTCCCCCTTCCATTTCCCTGCTGCAGGCGGGCGTGGTCCCCAGCATGGTGGGCGGCATCAAGCAGATCTGGAAGACGGAGGGTTTGCCCGGCTTCTTCACAGGATACAAGTAAGGATCCCACACAACACAATACGACGCGATAACAACCACAATTACAACCACAACAATCACCACAATCACAATAGTACGAAGAAAACGAACAGAACCCCCTCCGCATACTTACGTGCCATCGCCCCCCTTACCTCCCTCCCTTCCTCCCTCCCTCTTTTTCTCCCCCCCATGCTACCCCTCCTCCTTCCCTCCCTCCCCCCCCTTCTTGGATTGGGTCCCCGTCCACTCTGAAGCCGTGCATCTCAACCAGCGACTCGTCGATGCCCATCTCCCCTCCTTCCCTCCCCCCTCCCTGCAGGTGAACGCCACGGACAACGGCCCCCTGGCCCGGTATGCGGGGACGGAGATCGCGCTTTACTTCGAGTGGCTACACTACTACACCCGGTGAGGGAGGGAGGGAGGGAGGGGCATCCACTCTCACCCTTCATTTCTTCCCACATCATCACCCTCACCATCACCACCATCACCACCACCATCCCTCTCATCCTTCATTTCTTCCCACACCATCACCACCACCACCCTTACTATCATTTGACCACCAGGATGCTGGCCATCCCGGGATTGGCTGGCGTGGCTCTCTTCGCCTATCAGCAATTCTCAGGGAAAGAAGACTCCCAGGTAGGGAGGGAGGGAAGGAGGGAGGGAGGAAGGGGGGCGTATGCGCAAGGAGCGAAGGACGGATTTCTGACCCTCCCTCCCTCCCTCCCTCCCTTGTCAGTGGGTTCCGCTCTTCAACATCTTGCTGGCTATCTGGGGCACGGTCCTTCTAGAAGGATGGAAGCGACGCAATGCCACCAAGGCCTTTGAGTGGGGGGTGCTCGACAAGGAGGATCAGTCCGCGCCGGAGGTGAGGAGGGACAAGAAGGGAGGGAGGGAGGGAGGGCAGGCACAAGGGGAAACGGAAGGGAAAGAACATGTAATAAAATGTGCAAAGAGCTTATTCCTCCCTCCCTCCCTCCCTCTCTCCCCCCAGACTTCTTCGGAGGAAGAACAGCAGTACACGGCCCTCTTCACCTATGGCGTCTCCTTGCCAACCAATGTGGCGGTGGTGGCCGCCCTGGTCCAGATGATGCTCCACTTCATCTGGCTCTCCGACAACGCCATCAAGGTACGCCCTTCCCTCCCTCCCTCCCTCCCTCCCTTCCTTCCT
>AFGO01001552.1:8232-22754 GCA_004335405.1 Nannochloropsis granulata CCMP529
ACGGCTTGCGGCAAGCTGGGTGCGCACCTGCTTTGCCAGGACCTTGCCCAGCTCCACGCCCCACTGGTCGAAGGAGTTAATGCCCCAGATGGCGCCCTGTACGAAGACGCGGTGCTCGTACAGGGCCAGCAGCTGCCCCGTGGTGAAGGGGTCCAGCTGGCCGAAGAGCAGGGAGAAGGAGGGTCGATTGCCAGGAAACTCTTTGTGCGGGCGCAGCTCCTCCGCCACGCCCTCGATCTCCAGCTGCTCCCGTGTCTTGCCCAGGGCCAAGGCGTCGGGCTGCGCGAAAAAGTTGGACATGAGCTCATCCTGGCCACTGACCATCTCACCCGGCAGCTCGATTGGGTGCTGGCTGCGGGCGAAGCCAATGAATTCTGTGGGGATGGCCCGGCCCTGGTGAATGAGCTGGTAAAAGGAGTGCTGCCCATTCGTGCCGGGCTCCCCGAAGTTCACCTCACCCGCCTGGAAGGGCAGCTCACGGCCGTCGATGCCCACGCGCTTGCCGTTGCTCTCCATGTCAAGCTGCTGCACGTGCGCGGGGAAGCGGAGAAGGGCCTGCGCATAGGGCAGGATGGCACGGCTCTCGTGGCCCAGGAAGGTGGAGTTCCAGACTCCCAGTAGGCCCATCAGCACGGGAATGTTCTCGCGCAGGGGCGCCGTGGCGAAGTGCTCATCGATGTTGCGCGCTCCCGCCAGGAACTGTTCAAGCACCTCGAAGCCGAAGACGAGGGCGAGAGGCAGCACGCCCACAGCGGAGCAGACCGAGTACCGGCCACCCACCCAGTCCCAGAACCCGAAGATGTTAGCCGGGTCCACGCCGAAGTCCGTGACGAGCGGTACAGCGGACGAGGCTGCCACCATGTGCTGACGGATGACGTCCTCGGGCGCAGCGCCCTTGATCCCTTCCAACAGCCATTTGCGGAGGGTTCGGGCGTTGAGCATGGTCTCGGCTGTGGTAAAGGTCTTGGACACCACCACCACCAGCGTCTCCTCTGGGTCCAGCCCCTGCGTGGCCCGCGCCACATCCACGGGGTCAACGTTGGCAAGGAAGCGCAGCGTGCGCCCTTTCGCCACCTCGGCGGCTTGGGGCACTAGGAGGAAGGGGAAGAAGTTGAAAGTGTTGGGACGCGGGGTGAGTGGGCATTCAGAATAGCCGGCAGGGGATGGGGGAGATATGCAAAAAGTGGAAAAAGAAATCGATTTTTACGAAAACATTACAACTGCGGACCTCTTTCGAATTCACACCATCCATTACAGCGCTCCTTATCTTCGGTCAAGCAGTAAATGAATGTGTTTTTGACATATTATCAAGTGCAATAATCTCTCTCTCTCTACTTAAGTCTTAAGCAGTCTAGGGACGTTGACCACATTCGATAAAATCGGCCAGGAGTGCCCATCCCGCTCAACATTGGTAACCCTCGTCAAAGCTTTAGTGTCAAAGGTATGGGTATGAGACGTCCAGTGCAGATACGTTTTGTTCGATGAATAGTGTGTGATTGGTTCATCGTTTTGGCCATGTCGCATTCACTAGATGAGTGCCTTCAAAGAAAGGTATTGGCTAGTTTTTTGCTCTTCTTGAGGGAGCGGAAATAGGGGTTTGTTCATACCATGAGGCGAGCCTCGCCCGGGGGTTTGAACGAAGGCTGAAAGAGTCTCGACAATGATCGTTTGAAAGTTGTGTGTGTTTTTTTTAGGTCAAAAATATTGCAAATGTGACGGACTGGGCATTTGGCTTCAGGGCCAGAAAGCAGAGAAATGAAGCCTTGAAGTGACGTTTGCGGTCCAATCATAGATTCGTCAAATTCCCTCGTGCCTGCCTCATAGGGGGGGGGGATGAGGAGATGCACACTTTGTGGTTGACAGCAATCTCAAGCAGGACCGGTTCGGACACGTACCGCACTTTATGGCCTCGTAGACAAACTCGGGCCCCAGGTAGCTGCCGCCAATGCCGATGGAGATAACGTTCTTGAGGGGCTTGCCCGTGGCGCCTACAAACTTGGTGGAGAGCACGCGAGCGGAGAAATCCTTGATGTGGTCCAGCACCTCGTGCACCAACGGGACCTGGTTCACGCCGTCCACCACGATCTCCGCGGAGCGGGCGGCGCGCAAGGCGACGTGCAGCACGGCACGGCCTTCGGTGGTATTGATTTTCTCACCCGCGTACATAGCCGCCTAAGAATGACAATCGGCAAAGACGAATAGATAGGAGTGGAAATTAATTAATCCAAAGTCCGTATTGTACATCTGAACCGCTTTATAAGGCCTTTCTTCACATACTTGAGTCCAGCATATATTCCCGTTCAGTTGCCTCGATCGAGGCCATCTCAATTTCCTATTATACGAAATGGCAACGTACCCGCTTCTGCTCCAGCATTGCCGCGTCCGCCAGATCCATCAAGAAGTCCATCGTCTGTGTTGGGAAGGAAGGAAAAGTCGTGCTTGCGTTGGGTTCATAGAGGTCATTCAATGGACGGCGACCTCCCGCTTTATGCGACTATGCTTGCCAGCAAATCAGGAGGAATCTGCCCGCAGCCTATGATAAAGATGCCGCATACCCGTCTAACTGGTCCTGTCTTGTAAGTGCTCTTTTCCCTTGACAGGTTGAACTCTCATAGCTTACTGTGTGCTCACTTCCCTTCCACATACCTCGATATTCACGTTCTGCCGGGAGTAATCGAACAGGATGCCGTTGGCGTTGACGGTGAGGGCTGAATTGCGTGCTGCGTCGGTGAGCAGGTCGCGAAGGTGGACGCGCTTCATCCTATCGGCGTGTGCCGCCAGCGCCTTCCACGCGGTGCTTGTCTCTATGCCCGGCATGTTTATGTTCAATTGGTGCGTCCTTGAACCTGTGAGAGTTAGTGGATGGGTGGGGATAGAAAGGATGGGACATGATGAGAGGGCTACGATGGCAGATAAGACAAGGGCCTGTCTGCGGCAGTTGACTAGGGGGTTCGGTAGCCATTTCCAGCACTTGCCTGTGGGTGTGGGTCCTGCGACCTAGAAAGGTGTTAATTCATTTTTCATTGGCTCATCAGGCAAACATGATTCAGGTTACGACCTGGCTGATATTTCAATTCGGCGGACGGGCACAGATACCTTGTCTAGGAGGCCGTGTGTGCTGCAGCGATAAAGGTAGGCAAAGCGCAAAAGCATCGACATGACATTTTTTTAAAGAGGCCAAGCCAAAGCCAAAATAGAAGATGAGGAACCAACTTCAGAAAAAGGCAAGACGGGAGGGGAGGTTAGAAATGTCCACGTGCGTGTCAATGTTTTTCGTTTCGTGTTTTTGTTATTGTTTTGTTGGTACTCTTAAGCATTTGATTTATTCGTACACCGCTTGGTCGCTCGTCGGTGCAAGAATCTGCATACGCGGGGAGGACACAATCGCGCTAGAATGCACTGCAGGCACATATATATATATATATGTATATATATATATAAATTACTGCACCGGCGAGCGGTGCCGAACCAGCTCTTGAAACAACGCTTGCTCGTACAAGAATGTGGTGATGAAGCGAGGAAAGCTGGGCGCTGAGACAAGCACCTTGTAAATTCGAATGGCCGCCACCACGCGGTCGTCCACCAGCGCTGCAGACACGTCAGCCGCCCGCCCTTCCTCTCCCAGTTCCCGAGCAGTTTGCTCAGCATAGTCCATGACCAACCCAATTGTCACCATCACACCGTCCTCTGTGTGCAGGCCATGGTGTACCCACTGCCAAATCTGAGACCTAGAAATTTCTGCTGTGGCCGAGTCCTCGGCGGCGTTCCTATACACAAACGAGCCTCGGCCGCGAAGCCAAGACTCAATGAAGCGCAGCCCAATAGCCACATTGAAACGCACTCCCTCTTGAGTAATGCCCCCCGGCGGCACTTCCAGCAGGTCGGCGGGCCGGATGGGCACGGGGTCGAGTGGCCGGTCCCGCTGGTTGACGCGCCCAGGCCCGAGCACGTCGTCGAACACCTCCGCCACAACGGACCGCAACCTGAGGTCATAGACAAGAGCCCCGTCCGCGCCTCCCTCCTTGGCTTCCAAGCGCTTGGCATCCCGCACCACCTTAAGCTTGGCCTCTCGTGTGTGGGAGTCCCATGTCGGGTCTAGGACCAGGCCGGCCATGCCCGTGGTGGCCGGCGCACCGCGCCTGTGGCAAGTATCGACAAGGAGGCGCATGTAGGAGCGCATAAAGCCGCAATTCATGTTCACGTATTTGGTGCGGTCGGGAAATACCATGTCGCTGCGCTGGGCGAATCGGGCGATGAAGGAGGCTGAGTAATCCCAAATGCCGCAGTTGAGGCCCGCCGAGTGGCCCCGCAGCTCATGCAAGATCTCGTCCATCTGGAAGGAGGCCGTGATGTTCTCGATCAACACGCAAGCCTTTATCCCGTTCTAAGCTCAAAGGGGCGAGAGGATGAATAAGGAAAAGGGCAGAGATGGTCAGACAAAAAGTAAGGAAGGATGAGAAGCCAGGGCAGGAAATGCCGCTCTCTATCCGAATGGGACGTAGTGGACAGAGAGAAGTCAGGCACGACGACATGGAAGGTGGCCTGCCTCCACCGACTGCGCCACACCTGTACCTTCTTCAAACCTAGTCTTGTTTCCGTCCAAGTGAAGATGGAATTCCAGAGGCGGGCTTCCAGGTGGTGCTCTACTTTGGAGCAGTAGAAGAAAGGACCCACGCCCCGCATCTCCAGCTCGCTGCCACAGTGGTATATGAGAAGCCTAGGGAACAAGGCAGAGGACGGAAGGCGTGAGGGGATAAAAAGATTTATCTTGAGTGAATAAGTGGGGCCGGCAAAAAAGGGCCTCCTTCAACCTCTGCAGGCCGGTTACCATTTTCCCGACAGCCTTTACTCTCCCCCCCAACCCATCACACCACTCCACCTACCCGAAATCCACCAAAGGCCCCGGCACGGCCCGTCCATTTACGTGGAGATGCATCTCTGTCATGCACCAAGACCGAGGCCGCAGCATCATCACGCCTGGCGCGGCTCCGATGCCGACTGCTTGCGCCGTGGCAGAATCCGGGTAGGATAGAGCGCCACGGGAAGCCTGGGAGATGTTGTGAATGCCCAGAAGGACGTTGCGCCAAGTGGGGCAAAATCCGTCGTCAAAATCACATTGAACGCCTTGAGCACCGCTGTTGAGGGCCGACACAAGGGCACGAGCATCGTCGGGTGAAACATCGCCCACATCCACCCGCCGGTCTAGCAGCACGGATGGGATTCGCTCCACTTCCCATACGCCCTGCGGGTGTTTGGGTGCGGGAAGTTGCGTCAATTGAATGAACATGTTTTCATTGTTAATGTCTATCAACGACGACGCGCGCCTCTTTTGGGCTAGAGGGCAATGAAAACATGTATGTCGATCTTACCTCGCGAATGTGGGCCGTCTCGGGCAGGAAGTCGAAATTGTAGGTACCAGCCTCCACTTGCGCCTGCACCTCTGCCCGCCGCTTGTACAGCTGATGCGTGTTATATGCATGGAGAATAGACGGAGGGGGGGGATGAAGGAATCGTGAGCTGGCGAACCTTTTTGACGAAGCTGGAGACGGACGGCGTCGAAGCTCCTTGAAGACCTCCTCCAACATGAGGAGTACTTTATTGAGCTCAGTCCATGAGTGAGGGAATAATAAACACTACAGGACTCTGCAGAGAGGAGCTTTCCTACTCAAATCGGCTTCAGCTTACCTCAAAGACGTCTCCTTGAAAATGATGGACGAGCTGGGCCAAGAAGGTCAAGGCGCCCTCTGTAAGCACCTCTTGAGCGATTGTAGGGTGAAGCCCGCCGCTGTCAGCGTCGTACTCGACCTACAGTTTGATGTGGTCAAGCAGGATTGGTTTGTGAATGAGGTTTGTGAGCGAACAACATCTGAGGAATCACAAGTTAGGTCGTTTCAGCTAAGCAAGCGGGGATGTTTCCTTATTTAAGGAATGAGAAAGGAGGGCGAAACGGGTAACCCTCACTCTCACAGCCTGTACGTGCGGTAAGCAACGACTTATTGCAATATCCTTCACCCACCCAGACCTTTGGCTTTTCCTTGCTACCGCACGCATTACTACGATGTCCGGATAGTCACGCTCACTGGTGTGCCTCACAATCTATTACTCACGAGGTGCGGCCCGGCCTTGAAGGAATGCAAACGGATCTTGCGGCCCTCATCCTGCTGGAAGGGCTGCTGCTGCTGTAGGTGCCGCGACAAGGCTTGAAGTCGCCGCGCCATGGCGCCACGGGCGTGATGCGTGCGGACGGTGAGGCACGCAAGCCTGTGGTGTTGGGCGTGGGCTGGAGTGAGGAGGTTGGGTTAGTAGGATGGCTGCTTTCTAAGTTTGCTGTCAGTGTCGGGCGAGGGCATTGAATAACCTCGTGGGGTCTAGCAGCACTTTTACCATGCACTCACGGGCCCGTCTCCGCCTGGCTGCGCTACGAGATGTCCAGGCAGAAGTGCGCGCGTAAAGAACGTTTAAGGCCGATGCCGACATGGATTGGGCCGCATGCGGCATATGAGGGCACAACAACAACAATCCTTATGAGCTTGCGTCAATTAGTCTCTTACCGCATCACGAGTAGAAGGACGATGCCGAGATGGAGATGGATTGGGCGTATGAGGACTCAATTATTGAGAATTGTTACAACAACAACAATCCTCATGAACCGTTACTACCACACAGCCCGTGGTCTACAGGGTATGTATGTCCCGTGCCGGGAGCTGCGTGTATGTGTAATTACCACACGAGAGACATGCAAAGCAATCAAGCAAAACATCGTCTCAGTCAAAAAGGGGATCTTTCATTACTTTGGTGGTTGTCAGCAAGGAGAGAACAATATTCCCCCTTCTTGGAAGCCAAAAAAAGAAAGTGGCAAGCAAGGGACTGAATAGCAAAGAGAATATTTGTAAAGGGCACAGTCCCACAAAAAATGTTGGAATTGATTGTACAAAGCATGAAACCCTGATGAAACCCATATTTTGTCCCTCCAGCCTCGACGCCCACGCACTGCCACCCACAACGCACACTCTCTCAGCTTAAATATGGACATCCCTGCATATACTTTTCAAATATTCTTTAAGTCTTCATTTTGATTGTCTTCAGCCTCTCTTCTTTATGTCTTTGTCTTTTTTTGGTCGCCTTGCAGCCCTTTCTTGCTGCTCTTGGTACTGCTTTTTCCGGGGTGGCCGCAACCCGTTTCTGCGGATTTGGTGCTCCTGAGGAAGTGACTTCTCTGCAATTGTGCTTGAAGACATTATGACCATTCCTTCAAATCATTGCTCATGCAACGAGCATGCTTTTCATGAACTTGAGGGCCTCCGCGGGGTTCTGATCGACCTCCGCCTCCGGGATGTCCGCAAACACGTTGAGGATCTTGCCTTCGGGGTCGATCAGAACCGTTGTGCGGATCACATTGCGGCCCTAAGGGACGATGTGGTTCGGGAAAGAGAGTGTGGATAAAGAAATGAAAAAGAGACATGTGAGAGTGCGGGACACAAAGGCATTTTTTACTTGAGCGGTGACTTTGCTCCTGGGGCGGGGAAAAAATGGGTGATATTGCATATGGAAAGACAATGAGGGAAACACAGGGTGAGTCGCATCGATATCAACTAGACATAGATACAAAACGTAAACTCAAAAACAGACGCGGCGCCTCATCCGTTGCTTTAGGTCGAAGGAGCCACACAGATTATTGAACACATGGAACACATTATAAACTAGCTTATTTAATTAGCGGACCGAGAAAATATACAGGTACACACGCAACAAATAAAGCGTACTCGTAAATTGTGAAATGCCCGGGCAACTTCCTTCTTCGAGTCGGAGAGGAGCGTGAAGGGGAGCTTGGCTTTCTCCTTGAAGTTCTTGTGCGACTCGACGCTGTACGGGTATACGGATGGGGAGGGAGGGTGAAGTGCGTAAATTAAGTGTATGGTGCACCTAGAATAAAAGTCGTTGTGAGAGTGGGAAAGATCATCGGTTGGAAGCGTCACAGCTCCGAGGAGTATACACCAAACACGAACACGACATACACTTTACTGTCTTTCCCTCTTGTGCCTTTAGGCGCTTCTCCCTCGTACCTGTCGGGTCCAATGAAAAGGAGAGGGATGCCTATTTTCTCCATCTCGGGAAATATCTTGGTGAAGGCCATGCATCCTCTGGTGACTACGGGGGTGTCGTCCTTGTTATAGAAGTAGATGGCCACATGCTTGCCCTTAAAGTCCTTCAACGCCACTGTCTCTCCCTCTTCATTCGACAAGGCAAAGTCCGGCGCAGTTGAGCCGATCTCCAACCCCAGTCGGCTCTTGATGGTTTGGCTACGACCAGCTTTGCCTTTTTTCATCTCCTCTGCCACCTTCTTTCCCTTGGCTGTCGCCATCGTTCCCTTCTTCGGTAAGCCCTCCGTGGCCTGCTGCTCCCCTTCCCCCACCGCCTCCTTTTCCTCCTCCTCCTCCTCCTCGCCACCAACCTTATATTTTTCGGGCATGATACCCTTGGTAGCCTCCTCCTCCTGTTCTTGCTTGTCGCCCTGGCCGCCCTGGCTCCCCTCCCCTTCCGCACCTTTTGCTTTCTTCGAAACGGGGCATTCCTCCTGCTTGTTCGCCTGCTGTTTCTCTTGCAGCTGTTCCTTATTCTCTCCCGTACCCGTCTCCTCCATGTGCTTGCGAGTGGTCACCATTTTGATCTCGTGAGAGTACGCGGTATAGTGGATAGTGGAAGCGGATGTCTGTGTAGCTGTGGCGGGGGTTGCGAGATGGGGCATATTCTTTGCTAGTTGGGGGAAAAAAGGCTGGCGGCCACCAAAACACAAAACAGAACACTCGTAGCACCGCCCAGATTAAAGCGAAGGCCAAAAATGAACGCGTGGACCGTTCCTACAAATCGCGTGCATGGGCGAGCTACTGACAGCAATTGAAATGTAACTTTTCCTCCATTGTGTATAGCCGAGAAGGTTAACGTAATAGTCTACTGGGTCAAGGTGTGCTTGGACAGCACATAAGCCCTCTTAGGTTAGAGGGGTTGGTCTCAAAATGGTGGAAGACTCTAGGACCGTGTCGAGCCGTTCAAGCGGAAGAACAAAAAAAACAAGAGCGAAATGCATGGACAAACAATTGTATGACACCCGGAGATGTCCCAACCACCCTCTTGGTCCTGATACTTACAACCAACCAATCGCAGAGTCTGACACATGGACAGGTCAGTCCTAGGCACCTTGGTCCTGAAGATGATGTGCCAGTGCAACCTAGGCATCACTCCCAAGCATCTTGTCTTATTGTCATGCCCAAGAACCTCCCCATCCACCACCACACCATACCACCACCCCCATCCAGCCACTACACATGTCCTCCGATTGTCGCATCGTCTCTCATTCGCCCTTGCACGCAAAATAAACACAGAGTCGAGCCGCCGACGCGCCTAGGTAGCCATGCTGGTGCCCTGCGTTTCACTGGACGAGGTGCTTGCTGATCCCGACCTGGCCAAGCGGTACGGCGTATTGGGTACCCTCCTGCTTCAGCCCTCCCAATCATCCGCCCTCCCGTCCGAGTAAGTCAGCTGGCCTTCCTCTTGTGTATGCGTCTCATAGTGGCGGTCCGAATGTCTCCTCTATGGCGGACGCGGCTTCCTTTCTAAGTGCACAAGTTGCGATCTCCCCTCTCCCCTACCTCTCTCACTTCCCAACACAAGCCATCAACCCCTTCAACTGAGTCCCTTACATTCACCCGAATCATATCTCTTCATTACTTTTCAACTTCGCTTACGTATCAATCCGTGCTATTACCGATCTTCTTCTCCTTTCACTTCATTCCCGGTCTCTGCTTTCCTTCTCCTTACCCTAACCTCCCACACAGAATCCCTATGGCGTTGCTACATCATCACAGCCTTGCATTGGGACCCCTGGCCCTCACCCAAATGGAAGAAGTGCGGCCATGGCTACATAGCGGTATCCGCACGGCCTTCTTCACCGTACCCGGGGACATGCCAGTGAGCAGGGTCAGAGAAGAGCTTGCCACCCTCCCTCGCGACCGTGTGGGGGCCTGCGTCGTCGTGGAGGCCAATGAGGGTGACAGAGGGTCCTTGGCGGAGCGCGTGACACAGCTGTGCTCGGGTGCCTCGACGATTGTGTTGCAAATTCAAGAAGGTGCTGTGGACGGGGAGGAGGCCCTTGTGGAAATGGTCAAGGCAGTGCGTCAGGCCACCAAGCCGACTGCCTTGTCTTGGGGGCTGATGGTTGTAGCACCTGCGTCCATTACATGGTCGGCCACGAGCATTCGTGCTCTACACAAGATCGAGATACAGGCACTTATCCCTGCTGCCCCTGTGGCCGGAAACAGAACCAGCACCACGACTACAACCAACACGGGCCCCGCCGATCCTCTTGGTCCGTTGCTTCCCTTGGGCCAGTCCATAGTGGATGGCGTGGACGCCTTCTTGGCATGCCTACGCACCGACCGGCCCGATGGGCTCTTTACTACGGTGGTGGTGGACGAATGCAACGTGGCACTGGGATTGGTGTATTCGAGCGGGGAAAGCGTGCGGGCATCGGTGGCGGAGCGGCGCGGCATTTACTACTCCCGGTCTCGGTCCGGCCTTTGGCGTAAAGGAGACTCTAGTGGAGCTGTTCAGGAGCTAATGGGCATGGATATGGATTGCGACTCCGACGCTTTGCGCTTTATTGTGCGGCAACGTGGCGACCCCCCAGTGAGTAGTCAGGTGGTGTGTGGAGGGAAGGGAAGTGCGACTTAGACATCGCTACTTACCGGGGAAAGACACAACACGGACAGGCTAGTCTTATTCCGAGCTAACCAAGGTCATCTTTGTCACAGACACTTCACAATCCTCTCAACTGATCAAATCTTCCCCTCAATCTCTCTCCCCAATGCAGGCCTTTTGTCACTTAAATCGACGCAACTGTTGGCAACCAGATCGAGGCCTTGCCGCCTTGCAACGAACCTTGGAGGAACGCTTGAAGAAGGCGACCGAGGGTTCTTATACTCAACGACTATTTCAGGATCCAGAACTGCTGCGACACAAGCTGGTTGAAGAAGCACAGGAACTAAGTGAGGCCCAACAACCTGACGACGTGGCAGCAGAGGCAGCGGACGTGTTCTACTTTGCGTTAGTGCGGTGCGTGGCGGCGGGCGTTAGTTTGGAGGACGTTGAGCGGCACCTTGATGCCCGGACGCTCAAGCTCCAGAGACGACCAGGCAATGCCAAGGCCCACCGGATCGAGGCAGCTCAGGCCATTTTGGCAAATGAAACTCCGCCGTCGGCTTTCTCGTCGTGAGCTTGCGGCAGAAATATTATCGATACAGCAGAAGTAGCACGAAACAATAACTTTTGATGAGAACATAAACAGTATCGAAATGGAAATAACGATACACAGACTGTCTGTCTTCTTTGCGTTCTCTTCTAATTGAATGGAAACCCATAGATACACACTGCCGAATCATATTTTCATGCTCGCTGTGATTTCGCCCTATCCCATCCGCCTCACCGTGGTCTTCGTGGGACCTCTCTGTCAATCAGTATGAGGGGCTATAGAGCTGTCGCGTGTCGTGTTCGTCCACTGTCCGGGTCTTCTCTGCTTCCGCCAAGGCCTTCTTCCCACTGTCCCGATCGTTTTCCTCGACTTCCATGTTGTGCCCCTCGTGAGTTTCGTAGCTGTTTTTACCCAGCATGTGGTAAGATGGTCTGAAAGCTCCATCGACCCGAAGTAATCGCACAGTAATATCGGCGCTGGTGCTGCTATCACCGCTGCTGATGCTGCCACTCTGGCTGATGCTCTCACCAGCCTCCCGTTCCAAAATCATTGGCGCACGTGACACCAGCTGACGCTGTTGTTGCTGCTGCTTAAGAGCCTTTTCAAAAAGTGTTTGCTGCGCCTCCTGAACATTTTTGAGGCTGTCTTTGCTGGCTGTAGATACTTGGCGGGGAAAACCACATGCAGCACAATTTCGGACCGGCTCCGTATTAGTCAAGGTGCAGGACTGGCAATTCCAACCTGTAGTCAGGTTGGTTGACGATAGCAAGGAGCCCTTCGCAGACAAAGACGTGTGCAGAGAGTGCGGGCGTTTGTGATGACCGCTCTCATCTCCTTTTCCGATACTGCCGCTGACACGCCGCTTCAGATAGTTACTATTGTGGCTGTTGGTGGTAGTCACCGTGTCAAGAATCACGATGTCTTCCGCCTCGATATCATCCTTTTTTTCCTTGGACATGCCCGCAACAGCACCTGTGCCCACTTGTAATTGTAAAGGCGAAAGAGAAGCAACTCTCCTCCCGGCTCCGTCCCCTTCAGTCCCCCCGTCAATCCCATTTCTCAACACCTCGTCTAAATCCACATCTCTCCTCCTACATCTATGTCCTACTCTTCCTGAGTCTATTGTTGCGAGTGATTGTGACGCTGCTGCTTCTGCTGCACTCTCGTCCGAGATGTCCTTCTTTACTTCGATTGCATCCTGCTCCCAGACCTCCTGCTCCGAGTTGTCCTCCTTCCGCTCTACCTCTTCTCCTTCAGTATGAGCTAAACCATCTTCGTCCTTCGGTCTCCCACGTCCTTTCCCTCCTCTCCCTTCCCCTCCCTCTCTTCCCTGCGACGCCATCTGGTCTTTCCGCTTCTGCTCCTTCTGCTGGCGCTTCATTGCCCGAATCATCTCGTCGAAGCACTTGTGCTGTGCCACACTGTCCAAGTCCATAGAATGTCGCCCTCCTCCTATTCTTCCTCCGCCATAATTAAAGCGAACTCGAGCCTTTTCTTCCACCTCTCGGACCACTTCCCCCCGACGCCGCGTTGGATGTCCAAGCTTGACCTTATCCGCCTCCGCCTCAGCCAGCTTGATAAATGTCTGGTGCCGAAAGACAAGCTCGTCCTTCTTCCCATTCGACGTCATGTTCATTGCCCCCACCTCCTGACGCAGCACCTTCTCCTTGACAGTGTGGTAGCCCGGGTGGCGCTTCAGTGTTGTGCTCCATCCCTTTGCCGCCCAGTACCCATCCAACTCTTGCTGTTGCTGCGCCCCGAACGCCCGCCGACTACTGCTGCTACCGCCCCTATCACCATCACCACCCCCACTATTGCTGCTGGCAATTTCTCTTCTTATGCTTTCCTTTCCGATGCTGGTGCCTTCTGTGCTGTTGTTACCCTGATGCAGGACGGCTTGCATGAGTGTCGCCCTTGCCTCCTTGAAGCCTCTGGCTGCGCTGTCAAGGCTCATGCAGGGTTTGAGCCGGTCTTTGTGTAAAACAGTATTAGGCTTCCTGTTCGCCTTGCATTGCGGGCAGTTTTGAAAATCCTCTCCGCGGCCTAGCCAGTCTCTTACGCACATGGAGCAAAACGCATGTCTTTGTAAAAGGGGTGGAAGGGAAGTAAGAGTTGAGGAAGGGAACTAGAAACAAAAGACATCAGGACGGTATCACGCGGGAGATGAAAGAAATCGCTCCTATTTGGTCGTTCCTCTCTCTTTCTCTCCCTTTCCAACCCTTCCCGTACCCTCTTGAACCCACCCGCACTCGGCTACCATGGCCGTCTCCAAAAACCTGGCGCAAATCGGGCATCGTAAGTGTGCCTCGAAGCGGGCCATTTGTGATCCTAACGCTCCTGCGACCAGCCAATCCTCGGACATGTCCAGCTGTTCGTCTTCCATAATCATGAAAAGCCGCAAGTGGTAATAAGACGTGTCGTGAATGTTGATGTTGCTGCGAAAAAGGTAAGGAAGCAAGGCACCTTTTACAGGTGACACAACGCGAGGAACTCCTTAGGCTGGCCCGCGTCCCCTCTGTCCAAAACTCCTGAGCCCAACCCTGTGAAAAGAATAGCAGAACAAAGGACTTCAAACGTGAGCTCACGGGCACATTACAGTGTCCACCATGGATAAGGTGTGCGATTGCCACACAAAGCGTTCTGCGGCGTTACCCCTCGTCATCATCATCAGCGAAAGCAGGGGGCTGGATGAACGGCGTCGTATCTTGACCCCACGTGGGGGGTTGGTAGGTTGGGCTGAGGCTTATAAGGAAATATTGAGGACCATTAAAAATCTAGAGATTGGGGGGAAATCAGAAGCTGGGAGTCACACTGTGGACTCGTCTTGGGCTAAAGATGCCATAAATGCAAAGAAAGGAAAGAAAAAGGGTTGACTAGTCCCTGAGTCAACGGCCCTCTGCTCGGTCTGGTCCATGTTCGTCATGTTCGTCGCTGATGGAAGAAATTCTGCCAGTTTAGATCATAAAGTGCTCAACCCGTAGCCCACCAATCCACACGCATCGGATAGTACCAACACCAGAAAAAGGTCTTTTTCACCTCTGTTGTTGTGGGTGTGGCCATAGTGGCGTCCTTTTGGTATACCATGACGTCCTTCGATCAACCTCCCCTCACCCTCTTCCTATGCATCTGACCACCCCGCGGCCGTCGACAAGCGATGACACAGTTGAAAACAAGTCCAAATGTGATAAAACTCATACACTTTTAATTCTTTTGAATAATTTGTATCGATTTATCGTTTTGGGGCTTTGACGGTCCGCCCCCCCCTGGTCTGGGCGGG
>AFGO01000169.1:1285-12982 GCA_004335405.1 Nannochloropsis granulata CCMP529
CACACCAACAAGCGCGTCGTCGACGAGGTGGCTGAGGTCCCCTCCAAGCGCATGCGCAACAAGATCGCCGGCTTTGTCACCCACCTCATGAAGCGTATTCAGAAGGGCCCCGTGCGTGGGATCTCCCTCAAGCTGCAGGAGGAGGAGCGAGAACGCCGGTTGGACTTCGTGCCCGAGGTGTCGCTGATCGAACAGGAGCAACCGGAGGTGGACCAGGACTTGCGGGATTTGATGGAGCACATTGGTTTCAAGGACATCCTGTCCAACTAGACTAGTTTGCTGCAATATAAGGGGTAGGAAGAGGGGGCGAACGCCGTGACAAGGCAAGGAAAATAGACGCGGCCCAATACACTTGTCAGAAAAAACATTGTAGGGCAGGGGCCGCCATGAGCAGTACGATACTCGAGAAGGGAAGAATGTGGGGTGGGTGGGTTGGGAAAGGTGAACGGCTAGGGAGAAAAGATAGTACGCTGCATCACAGAAAAAAAAGAAAGGGGTGTGATGCCGTTTTTGTAAGTCTGGTGTGTGTGAGTGTGGTTGTCTCAATCTCTCTTTGGGTCAGGCATCTTATTGGAAACGGAGGAGGGGATTCTCGAGCGTACCCTTGAGGAAGGAGGTTGAGTTCAGTCGATCAGATAAAAGAAGAGACTGTCAACCTGTCGCGTCTATTTTGCTGGGCCCTGTGCTGCCTCGCGCACCCGCACGGGTTAAAACAGCCACAAAGAAGAAAAAAAGAGAAAAACAACAATACAGGCACAACGCATTGCTTGTTTTCCGTGACGGTCACGGCGTTTGAACGGAAGGGGTTTTGCTCTGATCGCTGATCGTTGCTCGTTGTCTCTTGGATCGCTCGCTCCTCCGCCCACGACTTCTGCGGGGGTTCTGGACCTTGGCCAGTTTTCTTGGGTGGTCATGCAGCCAGTCACTGACCAAGAAACTGGAAGAGCACATAAGAGACCCCCTCGGGAATAAGAACCCGACGAGGATTGACTATTTATACTGTGAGAAGAGACTTCAATGCGCAGCTCTCCTTGAAAAAAACCATGACGAAAAAACAACAAATATATCAAGAAATAAATCAATCTTTTCGAGTCCAGAATCGGAATCCTTCTTCTTCCTTTGATTTCGTTTGAGATTTACTTGTTGCTGTCTGTGTCGCTTGCCAGACATTTCTCTTCCCTCCTTCCACTCCTTTCTTGTTATTATTTTCGCGCTGCGTTCGTCACTGCTCTGCTGCCACTGCTACTGAGCTAGCCCAAACTCTCAAGCAAGCTGCACATTTGCCTGCTTTTTTCACCCTTTTCTCTGTGTTTGACTCTGCTCTAACCTATTTAAAAAATCTTTCACTACTCCCTATGTCGCCACCGCTTGCCGAAACATGTAGCGAAAATAAACAATCACTCCTCCTCTTTCTCCTTCCCTTCCGTCGTACACTATAAATGTCTCTCCTCACATGATACTGCACGATGATCCAACCAACGATCCATCCTCCCTCCCTCCTCCCCTTCCTCTACCACCACACCGTGCTTCCGCCGGACAAGCCTTGACAGAGCCAATCCTCAGTTTTTTCCAGATCTTCTGGGCTTTGCCCGAATGGAATTCGAAGTCTTCCGAGCAGTCTTGCCCGCCCGCTTTGCGCGCTATTGCTATTGCCCCGGCAGGGTGGGAGGAAAGGTAGGGGGTGACGTCGTAGACCTGTCCTTTGGCGACGAGCCAGCAGGAAGCGAGCGTGCGATGCCGACGGATTTCACAGAGAGAGTAGGAGACATGGTGAGACGAGGAGGGGTAGGTGTCATTGTGGCTGCTGTTGTCGTTGTTGGTGGTACGGGGCTTGGCAATGATGGGCATGCACACGCCACCTTCCGACGACGACTCTTGCTGCTTCTGCACCGACTTCTTTCTCGTCGTCCGCCCCCACCCCTCTACAACAACCATCAACCCCTTCGCTAACAGCCGCTCGCGCTTCTCCTGACACCCGCGGCAGTCCGGCAAGGTACATACATCATCACACGAAGGGCAAGCGTCGCACACCACTGAGCTTTCCACCACCACCATGTCTCCATTCCTCTCTACAAGTATCCTATTTAGCGACAAAGCCCCCGGCTCTTCACTTCCACCACCCACCAGGGAGCTGCTTCCGTCGATACGTCTGCTGCTGCCATCTGCGCCTGAGACGGAGCCACGCCGTCTTTGTTGTTGAGGCTGATAGGGCTGCTGCGGGGGGTGGGGGTGGTGGTGGTGGGGAACTGGGAGGTGATGGTCTTGGGGTTGCTCTTGGGGCGGGGAAAGGCCAAATGCTGCTGGTGTGGGAGGCACGCCTGACGGTGCGGTGTTGTTACTGTCTTTCTGGTTGCTGTTGCTGCCGCTGTTGCTGCCACTAACGGCCCCACCGGTGCTACCACCCTTTCGTGTCATGGCCTGAACCATGCTTGCGCTCAGATTCTCAATGTCTGCCGGATCTCCACCTTCTGCTGCTGCTGATGCCAAGCAGGAGGAGGACAAGCCAGCCTCGGACAGAAGGACCAAATGCCGCCGACTGCTATTGGTGGTTGTCTCACCTGACACCACCCACCCACGCTTTTCTCTGATATTTTGACTATCGCTGGTAACACTGCCACCGCTACTTAGGTCAGGTGTATTGGGCGCCGTATCCATGCTCTCGTCTTCCTGGGGGCCCAGCAAACAAAAGGTATGCTTGCCACAGTCACACCGAGCGGCGGAGCTCATGTTATTTTCCTGGTCCCATTGCCGGCACTGGTACTCAGCGTACGCCCCAGGGCCTTCCAATACCCCTACACCACAAGGCGCGGCCGCGTGTGGTGATGGTGGGCAGTGCCCCTGCGCGGCAGCCTCGCCGTGTTTATGCAGGCGCATCGTCGTTGTGGAAGGGTCAATGTCAAAGACAGCCCCGTCAAACCGTTCTCGGGAGACAATACGCATCCTCTGGAATTGTTCTGTTGCTGGTGCGAGCCGTGCGTAGCGTGGTGCGGCAATTTACGCGTGCAGGAGACACGCGCTTAGACCGATTGCGCAGGCCAACGTCCCCAAGCAGCGCGGATGTTTCGTACACTATCACAAAAGGGATCAGCGTCCTTTCCGTATGCCGTGCGTGCTTGCCGCGTCGCCGCGCCCAAGCTGCTTGCCAAGCACTCGTGGGACAGGAGCCTACCCTGTGGGTAGTTGGGAGGAGGGAGAATGTGAGAGGGGCGTGTGCTAGACGTGGAAGTAGCGAGCGAGAAGCAGATGCATCGCGCCACGGCGTCCCTCGGAGAGCTGGGGAGACAACTGCGAAGCAAGCAACGCCTCAAGACCAGGTGGCGGCACTTAGTCCAAGTACTTAGCGATTAGTAGGCGTAGTAGTTCGAGAGTGTGTGTAGTCAAACAAAAGGGAAATGAAAGGCGCTCGGATGTGGCTTTGTCGAACAACAGCAAGAAAGGCACACGTCCGCCGACGGCACGCGCGTGCCTCGGCCCTTCTCCGCTCGGGTCCCGAGCCGATCATCCTCTTTCTTTCTTTGTGGGGACGGCGATGAGTGTTAGCTGGAGCAGAGGCACATGACGGCTGCACGACTCTGCCTTGCACGCACATTCACACATACACGTACAACAGATTTGGAGGGTATAACTCTTTCTTTATTTTGTTTTGTTGGTTTCGGGCTCATGTGTGGCTTGACGCTCTCCCGCTTTGATACAAGCCCGGCCCATGGTGCTGCTCTTTGTTTATTTTGTTCGGTTGGTTTCGGGCTCTCATGTTGCTTGACATTCTCCCCCCCGCTTTCTGTCAGACTCGACACATGCATACAAAGTTAGTGCTTTTCTTCTTTCTCTTTCCCCTGGCTTACTCCCTCCTCGTCCTCACCACTGTTGAGAAAGCGCGCAAGCAGAACGTCTTCCTCCTGCACCAGTTTCTCCTCCCAGCTTCGACCAAGGTTCGCTCCGCTGCTGCCGCTGCTACTGTTACTGCTGCTGCTGCTGCTGCTGGTGGTGGTGGTGGTGGTGCTGTCACAGCTACTCCAGCGGCGTAATACTTCATCGCTCGAATCATCTTTTTGCTCATCTCTGCCACCTACCCGAGCGCCATGATCGTGCAGTAAACTAGCCACATCGTGACTAACATCAGTGTAAAGATTGCCACCCAAGTACAGGCTGCGCAACGCCCTCCCCCATGACTCGTCGGCATTCTCCCAGGGACTGTGAGAAAGCAGTTGACAAGAGGTTGGAGGTGGACGAGGAGGTGGGATTACTTGTGGCATTGGTGTGGCCGTGGAACCGAGGCTGTTACTCCCCTTTATTTTGGTGTGTTTTGAAGGGAGAGTAGAAGAGCGCGGGCAGGAAGTACGGTGACCGTCGCGGAGTGATGATGTTGAAGGTGACGAGGCCGAGCAGTACTGTCTTTTATTCGGTGAGCGGTACATATCAAGTGCCCTGGAACAGGATGTGAACGAAAAGGAGGAGGCCGCGATGTGTGCGGTCTGGGTTGGGGTTTGACGAGGATTTGTGCTCGGGGCGAGCGAAGATGTGGCTATTATGGCGTGGAACAATGATGGATTGAACCGCGGGATAACAGCAGTTGCGTGGTCGTCGCCATCGTTATCTGTATGGTCGCGCTTCTCTTTCCCTCCTTCGCCCCACTCTACCTCACTAGTCTCAGCGATCGGTGTTGAACAGATAAGGCGGAGAGGGGAATGGCTCGGATTCCGGCACCTGCGCTGGTCGTGCCCCTTCTCAGAGGGGGGAGGGCATGGCAGCTGTAGGACTCCCTCTTGCTTTACCCGCCGCGTATCGCCTTGTCCGTATATGCCTTGGTACCGTTTCCGTACCACCTGTTGCTTAAGTACCTCGACGGCTTGTCGCTTTTTGTCTCGCTCCAAAGCGCGGAGGCGTGCTCTCTTATGCTCGGCCTTAGCCTTCTCCCAACTTGACCGGGCCTCAGACAAGTCAGGCATTGGTCGAAGCTCCTGTGTGTGCGTGTGTGTGCGTGCGGTCAATTGAGTTCTAAAACCGCCCACAGACACAAGCCTCCACGCACCGCCACCTCCTCCACAGCCTTGACCACCCGCGCTGCCTCCAATCGTCGCTCTCGGCTATCAGCCCATTCCCTCTGCCGCTGGAGCAGGCCGATTCCGTCCTCGAGCATGTATATGCTTCTTCCAAATTCATCATCGTTATCTTGACATTGAGGAGGAAAGAATCCAGAGTCAGCAGCACTTGAAGCGGTTTTCCTCCGCGATGATGATGTGAATGTGGAGCCCGCGCCTGTAGCGCAATAGCGAGAAAAAGAGGAGGAGGGAGAGCCAACCCCTGTGCTGCCTTCTATGCTACTGTCGGAGCTTGACATAGATACAAAGGGCCTGGTGGGAAATGCGGAGTTTTTTCCCCCGCTATTAGTGGTTCTGTCGGGATCGACGAACGAAGCGCCGCGATGGATGGGCGGCAAGGGCCGTGCTTTGAAATTCCTGGCCATGTCTATGTTGTTTGTGTGTGAGTGAATGGATTCACGTGCGTGCTTCTAAGGAAAGGATAAAAAGAAAGAGTGTACCTTCTTTGGCTCGGATGACGTGCATGTGGGCTTCGCGCTTCCGTCGTAAAGTCTCGTACCGACGCAAGCAATCGAGGCGGGCGGGATCAAATTTGGACGAAGACGAGGAGGAGGAGGAGGAGGACCGCAGGCGGGAATTCGTGCGTTGTGCTAAGCTGGCTGTGGCGGTGCAGTGAAATGATTGCTTGGCACCACTACGCCCTGTAATACGCCCCTCGTAGATAGTCCGGGCGCAATTGCTGCCGCGCGTGCTCTTCCTACAGTTTGTGGGAAGGCGAGGGGGGCTGGGGGAGACCGAAGAGGAGACGAGAACAGGAGTTGACCTCGCGGACGAAGGCACAGATGTCGGAAGGGTCAAAGAACTGTTTGGAGAATCGTGCACAAAATGTGCCATGGACGATGGTGTGCGAGTAGGAAGGGGGAGGAGCCCTCACGGGCAATTTTGGCACTGACTGGCCAAAAAAAGATGCGGAGGCTTCGAAAATAATGCAGGGACCACACGTTGAATCCTGCTATGCATATGGATAACCAGGATAGGGATAGTGAGAGGTCTATGTGAGAAGGGGAGACGAATCGATAAAACACCAGAGATGAATGCATTAAAAATGCGGCTGGAAAATGAGCGTCAAGGAGTCCAACAAGTTGCAACAACGGCCAATGGGGCTCGCGCCAAATTCCAGGACAAGACAAAATAAGTCCTTCGCCTCGTCCCAAGATCATCATCCGTCCTCCACTTCCCAGGACAACATACCGCACCACTCACACATGCCATTGTCCACCCCACCCCACACGCTGCATAGAAGTCGACCAGCCAGTCAGCGAGCTAGCCCTGACAACAGCGCCCGCGCGGAAAGAGCAAAGCGAATAGGCAAGGCCACCACCCGGCCCTTCTTCAGCAGCACATCCACACTCCTCAGTCCACATAAAATGTACAACGGCATTGGGCTGGCGACCGCCCGTGGCTCGGCCACAAGTGGGTACGTGACCAAGAACCGTGGCTACGTGCCTCCGCGGCGGATCCGGCAAGAGACGGCCTTGGTGAGTGGGCGTGGAGGCCCTCAAGACACGTTTAAGGCTGCGGTGCTAGCTAAGGCAAATCAGGAGATATTGGAGCACAAGCGCAAGCGGCAAATCGAGGCGCAAGTGTACGAGCTGCAGGAGAATATGCGAGATCAGGGGTACACGGACGCGGAGATTGAGGGCAAGGCCAAGACATTACGAGAACAATTGGAGCGTAATAGCTCGGCTTTGGTACCTGCGAAAAGAAAGGGTGGAGGAGCCATGACAGACACCCACGAAGTAGCCGCACGCAAGGCGGAGGAGAACGAGAAGCTGCGTAATGCGTTTGGCATTGCAAAGGACCATGTGGAAGGCGAGACTTGGGATCCGGAGGCCCGAGATAGACGGAGGCAGGATAGGGATAAGGAGAGGGCGGAGAAGAGGGAGAGGAGGGAGGCCGAGGAGAAGGAGCGGAGGGAGCGAAGGGAGAGGTTCGAGAAGGAAGCGAAAGAGGAGGAGGAAAAGCGGCGGGCGGAGGGGAATCGGCACGGAGTCGGCGGTGGAGGAGGCAGGGGGGGCAAGTGGGGGTTGGAGAAGGAGGATGAAGAGGATGATAGGTGGCGGCCTGAGGAAGAGGAAAAGGAAGAAGAGTTTGCAGGGAAGGAAAAGGGTGGTGATGGAAGAGGGGTGAAGAGACGTTGGAAAGATGATGATATTGCAGGGGAGATTTACAGCCGAAGCCGCAGTCGGAGTCGAGGAGGAGCAGGACGAGGAGAAGGAAGGGGTGGAGGGAAGGGAAGGGATATTGACAGACGCCGGGAGACGACGGATGAGAAGAGGAGAAAGGGAAAAGAGGCCCTTCCCACAACCACCAGCAGCAGCAGCAGTAGCAAACGCAGCACCAGCAGCAAGGCGGTTGTAGGTCGTAAGAAGACGAAGGATGGCGAGGGCGAGAGTAAGAAGGAGGGGAAGAAGAGACAAAAAGGAGGCAGCAGCAGCGGCAGCAGCAGACGAGGCCGTCGGCGCTCCCGCAGTCCCAGCAGCGACTCCTCATCCTCCTCATCCTCCTCATCATCCTCTTCTTCGTCCTCATCTTCATCTTCATCTTCTGATTCCAGCTCATCGAGCAGCAGCAGCGGCAATTCCTCCTCGTCCTCCTCCTCTTCCTCAGGCTCTTCCTCCTCGTCTGATTCATCCGATTCCGAGTAGAATTTAAAAGGGATGATGCACGAAAACAAGCTGAAGGACCATAATGCGTGCATAGAAATAGACGCGAGAAAGGAAAAATAACGTAGAAGAAGGATGACAGGAGCTGAGTGGACAAGATAAGATGGCTTGTTGTGACTGCACATTGTTATTTAATTTCGTTTCTTACCCATCTCTGACGGCGAGCCGCTTTGGGTAATGCTTCCACTATATCTTCTCCTTCTGGTGATTTTTGTACACTAACAGTCGGCTGCTGGTGCCGCTTGCTTCCACGCCTCCGTCTTGCCACCCATCTATTCTTTCCTACCTAACCTTTGCTGTTGGTATTGTTTGTTTGACTTCCTTCCACTTTTGCACCTCTCCATTATTCTCGCATTACACCACTGTATGAGCCCCCTCCTCCACTTCTCCCCCTCCTTTTCCTCCTCTTCCACTGCATTCACCCCGCGAATGTTTCGTAATATACGCTGCACGTTTCGTCTTATATTTCTGTTCTACCTCCTCCTCCCGTCGCAAGACAGGGTCAGTTGCCCTCCCCCGCGCCTCTTTCTCTCTCGCCTCGAGCAAACGGGTTTGATAATCGAGGTGGTCACCATGCAACTGCTTTCGTAGGTGTTTTGAGACATGGTAGCGCACAATTTCTAGCAGGCACAACGCGGCCAAGCCCCACAGAAAGACGACATAGAGGCCATCGAGGGTTGACAAGTCATCATCGCTTAACCCCAAATCTGCTTTGTGCTCTCGCACCCATGTCTTGATCTTGCCTTTCAATACGCCTAAGAGCGCCAGGAGCAGGAGCTCCATAATACCACCAAAGAGGCCAAGGACCGAGCTCAGACGCAGCAAGCAACGCATGCGCTCTAAATTGGACCCGACAAAAGAGAGGATGGCGACCAGGAGCAGCCACCCCGCTAGACAGAGGACGGGGATGCAGACCCAGGAGTATGTATCGTCCCCCTCCGCACTCTTGGGGCCTAGCTGCTTGGACAAAAACCCGCCGTATATAAAAAGCAGGAGGCCAGCCAGGCCGTCAATAACGTCGAGAAGGAGGAGGGTCGACTTCTCCAAAGCCTTGCACATGGTGATGGTGTGGCACCGCTTCCTGGTCGTCCTTTTCCTGCTGCTCCTACTGGATGTCCCGCTGTTGGCAGTGGTGGAAGGTCCCAACTGTGTGTAGTGTGTATGAGGGTGGGATGTAGTTTGAGTGCGTTGACGTCGTATGTGCCTGCAACGATGAGGGAGGAGGTCGAAGTCTTCTTCTGTACAAATTTGTCACACACATCCTCCATCCCTCCTCCACTACCATCGACAGGACCAGGAGCACAGACGGCCCGTATATAATTGCCAGGACAGGCACGATGGAGACTGGCCGGCGCACACGCGGTCGCAGAAGAAGGACGCCCACGCTCCTCTCCCTCCTCCTCCTCCTGTCCCTCTACAACCAACTGCTCCACCCCACCTACGCGGCAATCTCTCCGTCTTCTGCCTCCTCCTCTTTCGTCCTGGTGCTAGACAAACCCAAGCCCGCCGCGTCCACGACATCCGAGACCACGACAGAGGCCTCCTCACCTGCATCCGCCCCTCCTTTAGTCCCACCCCCCACCATCACCCCTCCTGCACACCCAAACCCCCAACATACTCGACGGCACCTCGTCGAAATCTACGAAAACGAAGGCTGGACACTTAGGCGGGGATGGCAACGGCCAAGAAAGGACGACGATGCCTTCCGGGCATGGACCTATGCTGACGGAGGCAAGTCCCTCCCTCCCGACGAAGCTCAATTACCGGACGGCTTTGAATGGGCCTCATCTGAGTGGAGGATAAGTAGAGACAATAATACAGATCAAACTGGGTGGCGCTATGCTACCCGTTTATCCAATTTCGATGAAAACCAGCCGGGTCACGGCAAGCAATCATTGAGTGATCGCGCGAGACGACGGAGGTGGGTCCGTGTCATGCGGCCCGTGCAAAGCAAGCCTCCTGCTGACGAAGGACAGCAGCAGTTCCGCAGTGTTTTGTTGCCGTCGTTGGCCGCGGAGGCGGAGGAGGATGGTTTATTGGTGGCCGGAGTGGAGGGAGAGACGGACGGCGGGAGTAGCAGCAGCAGCAGCAGCGGTCTGGAGCTGTTGACACCCGCAGAAATGGAGCTGGTGGTAGCCCGGCAGACTGGTGGTACAGCCCGGAGGAAAAAGAAGAGGAGAAGGACTAGAAGTCTCATGCTTCAAGAAAACTACACCCATCTGCTGAGTCGTCTTCGGGACGAGTTCATCTTTAAGGGGTTTGGACTCACCCTAACCAAGTCCCTTTTGAGAAGGGATATTGGCCTTGGCTTTGGTATTCCCCTCACGCCGAACTTCATGGCTTGGGAACGGATTGATTTCCTCCCGACGATCAATTCGAACATTGGGGTCTTCTATCCCTTTTGTGTGAGTGGGTGGATCAGCGTCAGTTATCCCGCCGATCTGGTGTTGAGGTTCTTGGCCTTCTTCTTGCCCGTGTTGCCTGTGTCGCATCAGAGCAGCCTTGTTCCGGGCAGTAGTAGCAGCAGCAGCAGCAGCAGCAGAAGCAGCAGCAGCAGATTATCCTCCTCCTCATTGGCTTCGTCGATGCCCTCACCACCACCACCACCAGCAGCAGCAGCAGCAGCAGCAGCAGCAGCTCGATACGATGCTTCCTCTTCCGATCCCGACGTGACGCGCCACCAACGTGACACAACCGGAGCACCATCACCACCAGCACCAGTACCAGTACCGCAATCCATAGGAGGGGCAAAATCAACAAGCCGTCCCCGGCGCCTTGCACGCGCCAGTGTCGAACGCGTTGGATTCAGCCTCTCCTGCCGCTACACCCCTGCGCACGGTTTCTTCGTCCGTGTCACTCCCTGGTTGTTCTTCCTCCCTGGCCTACAGCTCATAGCTCGTCTCCTTACTCAGATTGTACATTTGTTGACAAATCACTGGGAGCAGCTCGAGGCTCGGAATCGCCTACATGCACAGGGGGAGGAGGCCAGAAGGCTGAACGAGGCAGCAGAGGCATTGCTTTTAAAAACGAATGGTACGGTCAGCAGCAGGAGCAGCGGCAGCAGTTTCACCTGTAGCAGCATCAACAGCAGAAGCAGTAGTGACAGCATTGGTAGACATTATAAAGATAAGACCTTAACGGCCCGACGCTTCAAGAAATGGATAGAAAAGAAACACGGCGGCATTGGGTACAGCATGTCTCTCTTCCGTGGAGGGTTAGGTGCGTCCGTCCTCCTATCCATCTCTCCCTTCTTCCTGGGCCTCCGCCGCCGTGCTATTGCGAATAGCAGGATGAAGCGTGTGTTGCTGCTACAGCATCAGCAGCGGCAGGAGGGTTTGGAAGAGGGGGTGGAGGGAGAAAAGGAGGAGAAGGAGGAGAAGGAGGAGAAGGAGAAGGAGGGGGAGGTGGAGGGGGTGTTGCGGAGTGATGATAAGGCCATGCCGTCTTTGCATGAGATGGACTTGACGGAGTCTCCCGCTCTGCTCGCTGCTGCACCACTGCCACCTATGATGATGACCACCCCTGCTGCTCCTGCTGCTCCTGCTGCTTCTGCTCCTGCTCCTGCTCCTGGTGCTGCTCCTCCTGATGCTGCTGCTGCCGCCCCTCTTCCTCCTGTTGCTGCTACGGATTGCAACAAGGGGGCAGCGGCGGAAAGAAAGGAGGAGGGGGAGGACGGAAAGGAAAGAGAGGTTGAAGTAGTGGCTGTCCCTGTCGGGGGTGGCCCCGAGGACGAGCTGCCTCTTGACGTTGAGCTCTCTAAGGAGAACGTCGAGAGTAACAGCAGCAGCGGTAGCAGCAGCACCAACAGCGGTGGTAACAGTAACAGCAGTAGCAGCAGCGGCAGCAACAGCACACAAGAGGGCAGCGTGAACATGTCTACCGCAGGTCCTAGGTCCTCCTTGAGCGGGGAGGGCGGGAGGGAGGGCGAGGGG
>AFGO01001558.1:452-20236 GCA_004335405.1 Nannochloropsis granulata CCMP529
TTATTTACTCGTTACGTACTGACTGAAGAAGACCTCCTAATATTCGCCCCAACTCAACCGTCAATACAATTTTGGTTGCGGCCGTCGAAAATGTGGTGTGGAGCTTCCATGACACATCTGCCACCCTGTGGGCACTATTGCAAAGCTCTGTGATTCATTATGGAACCCCTTTCATCATTTTTCATCGGAGCAGTCTTGCCCCCTGATGTGTCCTTCCTATCCCATCTGACCCCTTGTTTTCCCTCCCACTTCACACGTACGACAGGCATGGCACCTGATGCAGGGTCTATGAGACACTCGCCTCCACCAGCAGCACCATCACCTCCTCCGCCGGCGCCATCGGCCCCCCCACCACCGCCAGCAGACCTCTACGAGCATCTCACCCCATGGCAGCAATTGAGCTTCAGTTTTGTCATACCCATCGTTCGCTATGGGTCCTACAAGCCGCTTCAGCAAGAAGATCTTTTACCCGTGTCCGAGCAGGATCGTGCTGCCCGGGTTACGGCACGCTTGGAGAAAGAATGGGCTGTGGAGCTGCAGACGCAACAACGCCCAAGCCTCAATCACGCCTTGTACCGGACCCACCGTCGAGCTTTCTACGTCAGTGGTGTGTTGCTTTTCATAGAGTATGCATTGATGCTTGTCAAGCCTGTGGTGCTGCGTTATTTGCTTTCGTGGTTGAAGGGCGATGTTGCGACCGAGGCGGAGGTGGGCTCTACTAAGCATTGGTGTTATGGCTTTGGAGTCGCCCTTGGTCTTGCAGGCTTGAATTTTATTCAGACGATGGTTCATCACCGCGCGTTCATGTTGACTATTCGGACGGGGTGGCGATTGCGGACGTCGGTCCAGGGGCTATTGTATAAGAAGATTTTGATATTGGACAGCCAGTGGCAGAGCAGTGCGAGCACGGGGCAGATTGTCTCGACCCTTGCGAATGATACACAAAGGTATGAAGAGTGTGCACCGAGCTTACATTTCCTGTGGGTCGCCCCCTTGATGGCCTTTGCGGGCTTTGGGTTGTTAATCATGTATGTGGGGATTGGGCCTGCCGCTGCTGGGTGTGTGGTGACCGTGGGCATCATTCCCTTGCAGATGTGGTGTGGAAGGCGGGTAGGGCACGCGCGGCGAGTCACGGCAGAGAGGACGGATAGACGCGTGAAGCTCTTGTCGGAGGTGTTGTCGGGGATTCAGACTGTGAAGGCCTTCGTGTGGGAGGCGCCTTTCAGGGCAAGTATTTCGGCGGCCCGTGCGTTGGAGAGGGAGTCGCTTGGGTGGGCCGCTAAAATGCGGGCCATCACGATGGGCATTTTTTTCGTAGCGCCGACACTTGCGGCTTCTGTGACATTCCTGACGTTTTGGGGGTCGGGAAATCGCTTGGAGCTTCCAACTGTGTTCGCGGTGATGACGCTGCTGCAGACTTTGAGGGAGTGCGCGAGGTGGATACCGCGGAGTATAGAGCAGGTGTCCGAGGCGCAGGTAGCGACCAGGCGGGTTCAGTCTTTGTTGGAGTTACCATCGGTGGGAGAAGGGAGGAAGAAAAGGTTAAATAAGAATCAGTTAAAATCGAAGGAAGGTGTGGTGAAGGTCGAGAATGTCGTCGAGATCCACGACAGTGATTTCAGTTGGACGGGCGAGCAAAAGCAGGAGCAGGAGGGAGATAGAAACGATGGTCGTACATCTCTCTCCACGCGGACTGTGTCCCACCTACGACATCTCAGCCTGGCCATCAAGCCGGGAGAGCTTCTCATCGTGGCGGGTCCTGTGGGAAGTGGAAAGTCAACGTTGCTGGACGTGATTTTGGGGGAGGTGGCGTGTGTCCGTGGACCTGGAGTGAAGTTGTGGGAAGGTACAAGGATAGCATATTGCTCACAGCAGCCGTGGATTGAGGTGGGGACTGTGCGGGACAACGTAACTTTTAGCGCTGCACCCTCTTCTCAGAAGTCGACGGCAGTGACGACGGGCACGCCCACTACGAATATCACTACCAGTACTAGCAGGAGCGGTGGCAGGAGCAGCAGCAGGAGCAGTAATTGCGGCAGTACCTCAATTTTCAAACCTACGTTGGACACAATAAGATACACGCGCGCGCTCAAAGCTTGCGCGCTCAATCACGATTTGGGAAATCTGGCGAGCGGGGATCTCACGGAGATCGGGGAGTTGGGCATCAACTTAAGTGGGGGACAACGGGCCCGCGTGGCGTTGGCGCGGGCAGTGTATGCGGATGCTGATTTATATTTGCTTGATGATGTGTTGTCGGCTGTGGATGCACAGGTGTCGAAGCATCTTTTTCATGATTGTATTCGGGGGTTGTTGCTCAAGGAGAAAAAAGCCGTGGTCTTGGTGACGCATCAAATTCAGTACTTGCCGTATGCAACACGGGTGTGTTTATTGGATAAAAAGGGAGAGATGGTTGCTCCCTGCGCGCCCTGGGAGGATTTGAGATCTATGGTGCCTGACTGGAAGGGCCTAGTGCAGGAGAGATTGGGCGAGGCGGCTGTGGCAGTGGAGGGAAAGGGCAATAGTGCACAGAAAGGTGAGCAAGACGAGGGGATTGAAGGGGAAGGAGACGGAGAAGGCAGAGAGGAGCAGAGCAAGGGTATTCCTGGTGTGAAAAATGCCAGCGACGGCGAGAAGTCTACAAATTTTATCGCTTCCACCCCAGTGCTCTTTCAAAGCAAAGACCACGAGTCGGCTAGCTACATGGTGGCCGAGGACCGGGTGCAGGGACACGTCCTTGGAGATACATACATGAATTATTTGCGAAGCGGTGGCATAGGTGCAGGTATGAGCATTATGCTGTTGCTTTTGATGAGTCAAGGCGTGCAGACCCTGGCGGACTTTTGGCTGAAATTTTGGGCCGCTTCTCAGGACGCACACGCTGCCCGGGACAGTGCTTATTATTACCCGCGCACATACGCCATCCTCGTTGCCGTGTGTGTAGTGCTGGGTTTGCTGCGCGCTGACCTCTTCTTCCGCTTTGCCCTCCGAGCAAGCAGTAGTCTACACGATCAAGCTTTGGAAGCTGTACTGGCTGCGCCGCTGGCCTTTTTCCATTCTAACCAGCGCGGCCGAATTTTGAACAAATTTGCCAAAGACCTGGACTCGGCGGACGACCTGTTGCCGTATACTCTCTTTGACTTTTTGCAGTCCGCGGGATTGTGTCTGGCTGCTGTGGTAGTGGGCTGTATTGCCGTCCCGTACCTGCTCCTGATTGTGGCTCCGCTCTTGTACTTATTTCGTAAGTACCGTCGAGAGTTCGTCAAGAGCGCGCGGGAGGTCAAGCGCTTGGACGCCATTACACGCAGCCCTTTGTATGCGGATGTGTCGTCGTCTTTGCAAGGTGGAAAAGTCATCCGCGCTTTTCGAGCTGAGGCTGTCATGGAGCAGCGCTTCCTATGGCGACTCGACGAGAATGGGAAGTGCACATTTTTGTTTATCGTCTTGTCGCGCTACCTCGGTTTTCGGCTAGATATTCTCTGTGCATGGTTCTTGACAGTCCTCTGCCTAATGGCTGTGGCCCTACATGCGTCGCTCGATCCCGGGATGTTGGGATTGTCGTTGACATATGCCTTGGTCTTGTCTGGGGCCTTCCAGTGGACCGTCCGCCAGAGCGCTCAGACCGAGACCTTTTTCACTAGTGTGGAACGTTTGGACTACTATACACGGTTGCCCTCAGAACAAGACGAGGACGAGAAACTTGGCGTAGTTTGTGTCTCGGACAAGCACAACAAGATCTTCGGGCAGCTTTCTCCCAGCTGGCCACAGCGAGGTGAGATTTTTGTGAGGAATCTCCATGTGCGCTATCGTGAGGATTTGCCGCTTGTTTTGAATGAGATCAACTTTGTCATTCGCGCCGGTCAAAAGGTTGGCATCGTCGGTCGTACTGGCTCGGGCAAGAGCTCGTTCCTCGCGGCTTTGTTGCGTCTGAACCAGGTTGTCGGTGGGGATATTGTGTTGGACGGCGTTAGCCTCCCGAGCCTTCCCCGCGCCGATGCCCGCCGGAGTGTGGCGTGGATTCCGCAACAACCTGATTTGTTTGCCGGTACCCTTCGCTTTAACCTAGACCCATTTTTGAATCATAATGACGCCGAGTTGCATGCGGCCTTGGAGAACGTGCACCTTTCTTTCCCGCTCGACATGCCTGTGGCGGAAGGGGGAGGCAACCTGTCGGTGGGCACGCGCCAGCTGCTGTCCCTTGCGCGCGCTGTCTTGCTCCGTCGCAAAGTCTTGCTGATGGATGAGGCAACTGCATCCGTGAGTTTCGTTGAGGATAAGCGCATCCAGGCTACACTGCGGACGGCTCCGTGTTTTCGGGATTGTACCATGGTGACAATCGCGCACAGGATTGAGTCGGTCATTGAGTCGGATTTAATTTTGGTGTTCGCAGATGGGAGATGTGTGGAGCAAGGGACACCGAAGGTGTTGTTATCGACGGAAGGCTCTCTATTTGCGGAAATGGTCCGAGAGGCGCAAAGCGGGGCTACGCATGGGGATTCGGCAAAGTAGAAGAGAATGAAAAAGTGACTGGATTGTTAAAGGGGGAAGAAAGGAATCCAGGTTGGCTTGACATGACATATCGGTGAAAGGGATTCATAGACCACGCCTTTTGGAGAGAGACAGCTATGCCGGGCTAGCAAATGTATCATATCATAGAACGTTGAAAGAAAATGAAAAAAGCACAAGTCACGATACACTTAGCTTATTTCTGTCAATGTATTCACAGGCAATTGTGTTTCTATGTTCAGGCAGAATGTAAATTTGTGTGCTGATATGCAATTTGACTATATCCTTGAGTATGTATAGATCACATATCGGTGGTGTGTGTACATACATGTGCGTCGTGCTGTGTTCTCATCCGCTATCACTCTATTCTTACCTACGCATATCCACGTCTTCCTCCGAAGAGCAGGCTCCTTTTCCACATTCACTCTCTCTTGCTGTGCTTTCAAGGCGCGCTCTCCGACTCTCTTCCGACCTGAGGGTATCAGCAAAACCTATTTAGAACGTAAAAATTACAGCCTTACCATCCTCGCATGCCACGACAAGTTTCTTGTTCTCCTGCAAGTGCGTTGTCGAAGCGATCGCACGAATAGCGCCTTGAGTGGGTTGCAAACGATATAGCACCTGGCGCGACAACAAGTTCACACAGTTCAGCGCCCCGTCCCCCGCACCAGTAAACAATACTGGGCTTTCGGACGCTAGCGCATACTTCAAGCTGAAGACTGGGGCATGATGATTTCTGAAGACATGGAGCGGTTTGAAATTCATGCGCGGGTCCAAGAGACAAACGCGATTGTCCCCCCCGCCCGTCGCCAACAGTCCACCTGCCTTTTCCAAGCACGACACCGCACCCGTTGTGCCCTGTGTGGGGTCGATGTGGCAGTTCACCTTGTGTGCAACGAGAGGCATGCCCCGTCGGGTGTCGAAGACCTTTACAGTGCCGTCTTGGCCTCCAGTAATGATAATCGAGGCTGACCATCGCATCATACACGACACGGGCCCACGATGCGCGGCCTTGAGCGCACCCACTTGGTTGGCCGTATGCAAATCCCAGACATTGCACGTGCCTTTGCGTGTCCCACTTATCAGTTGCTCTTTATCCTCGTCAAAGCAAAAGTCCATCACGGGGTCCAGAGCATTCCGACTGCCGGGGCTGTCGTCGGTTACGACAATGTCTCGGCTCGCTTTTCCCGCATCAAAAGTCAGGGTTCTCTTCGATTTCATATTCCAGAGCTTGATCAGCCCATCGTAGCCACTGCTGAACGCCATTTGGGAGTTGGGCACAGGCATAATCTTGCTTACTGCGCTCGCGTGCCCGTCCAGGTCCTCAGACACCGTCAAGCTGTTGCCGGAAGTGGCAGACTTGCCGCCGATCCCTGCCATAGAACCTCCTCCCCGCATCATAAACGACGACGGTTGCGCTGCAGGCCACAAGCAGACCTTACCGTCCCCTCCCCCCGATAAAATTCGGCCGTCGTCCATGTGTGCCACGCATGAGACCCAATCAATGTGTCCGTGCGCCTTGGTGTATAGTTTTCGGGTAGGCTTACAGGTCTTGAGGCTGTACGCATACAAAGCATGGTCCGCACTCCCCACTACCATCTCTGTCTCGTCCTTGGACAGGCTCAGACAAAGCAAAGGGCGATCGCTCGCATCGCACACATCTCCTGCCGGATTCAAGGGAGGATGAACAAAGCCGCGGTGCGCCACGCCGACGCGATGGCTTCGGGCCGAGAATGACATATCTGGAGCTGTGACGCGGGATTGCCGGAGCGGCACTGCATTGGAGGCTTGACTACGGATGCATGGCAGGGTGGGGTGGGCACAGACGACGGTGCGGCGGGGAGGGGCACGAAATGATGAAGGGGGATTGCCTGGACCCTGGCCCTGGCCCTCGATCTGGCCATGGTCACGTATCGAGTCACCCTGGACGGCGGGGTACGGGTACATGCGACTGTGTTAGTTGTGTGGTGTGATGGCATTGGGAATGATGAGTGAGAATTGGGCAAGGACATGGGCCTTCAAGAGAAGCGGAGCATCATCATCATCATCATCATTAACATCAGCATGGGAAGACTCTTGCTTCCCCTCCATTGCTTGTCTACCTGAAGCATCTAGGGGGCTCTAGCACGCTTAGGAGCAGTGTGCGTACAGCTCTTTATCCATATGCACCTGACTTTGATCCCACAATCGCAGGCACCTGCCCCATTAATGACGGCCCATTCATACATTTAAAGCACCGACACCCTCAGCACACTGCCTTCACTTCCACCATCACTATACCCACCCACAGGCGGACACGCATGTCGTCCTCTTCTTCTACGCACGTGCCACAGCGACAATGGCTCGTAACTTTCTTTGTCGTCCTCAACAGCCTGCTCCTATTCCTGAGCTTCATAGACGAGGCCGAGGCTGTGACAGGCCATCACCGCCGCAAATCAAGGGGGGCCAAAGACCATTCTAAGACTCACACCAACACTAAGACGGCGTCGCACCACTATCGGAAGAGGGCCCGACGCTCTCGACACACGCACGCGCACGGGGCACAATTTGGAGCATTCCTCACCGTCATCAAGGTCGCCTTTTTTTTCTCAATACTTCCTGTTGTAGTCTACATAATATGGGCAATTGCGTCAGACCTCAAAGCGCAGCGTGTCACGAGTCACCTCTACTTGGCCGCAAAAAAGCGAGTGTACCGTGCGTTAGGTTGGCCCTTGCCTCAACAACAAGCCGCTGTGTCGGTGGAGCTCAAGCAGCATGGACTGGAAGAGGGAGTGACTTCTTTCTGGGATCCGTTGGATGCTTACGACGAGGACGAGACTCGCAAGAGCAAGTAGGGAAGAAGGATATAGAGAGCGACAAAAGAAAGTGGAGATTGTAGGGTGGGCGTTACCAGGATAAGTGTTAAAGGAAGAGGGCAAGGTGGAGGGAGGAGCAACAAAAGGGGACAGGACAGTGCAACTACGTGCACCTGTGCTCAAGGAGGGCGAAGAAATTGGAGGAAAAATTGCTGTGAACGATGAATCTCACGTCATCAATTAATTCTGTTTTTGCATGGACATGTTATTGCATTGCTCCAGGCCGAAAACCGCGCGGGGGCCGGTACGAAACAGCGTTGATAGTGACGAAGCAGGGCAACTAAATTGCTGCACAAGGCGTGCTTGTTGAGAAATGGGGGAAGGGTGAAGAGGTAAAGAGATATAAAGTAGGATACAGGAAGTGAGTCATTATAAAGGTATACATGTATATGGGTCAGTGAATTCAGGTTTTAAGAAACTAGGCCGGTGCGTTGTTGAACAGAGAAGCACGCACGGCAACGCGGCAATGATGCCGAGAGAAAAAATGGAAAGAAAGTAAGAAAAGAGGGCAGGGAGCGGTGTGTACGTGTCAGCAATTGTATTTCAGTTTTCATATTCATTTAGACACCGTCCTTCTTATTTCTAAAATACACGTATATTCGAATTAATGCCACTCCCACCACTATTCGACTGTCATGACGTCGGGGCTGCTGCTACCACAAAACCCGACAAATCCCCCCGCTCCACATACGGCCCCACCATCCTCCCCAACGCACTTCCGCCATACGCTAGATCCTGTGCTCTCCTCCCCTCCCCCCCCTTCGTAGTTGTGGTACTAGTAGAAGTCGACACGACCATCTGGGGAATATACCCGTGTTCAGGCACCGGCCCCACGAACCCCTCACACACAACAAAACACTCACTTGAATTGGCGCGACTACTCGCCGGTTTCGCCACTGTCACACTCTCAAAAAATAAATGCAACTGCGCCGCCAGCAGGGTCAAATCACGCCCTCTGAACACTTTGGCGACAAATTTGCCTTCTTTGTTGAGGACGTGGGTGGTGATGGTGAGAGCGGCAAACATGAGTTGCGCTTGGAGAAATTCGTCCATGTCGTGCAGGCCTGTCACGTCTGGGGCGCCGTCACACACCACCAGATCGACCCTTTCCCCGCCGAAGTGTCCGATGATGATGTCGGCCGTTGTCTATATGGAGATGTAGGTGAGGAGTAGGAAAGGAAGGCAAAGATTATTGAGGGATTGATGTGTAGGGGAAGCGGGTTCATTCACGACGCGTGCACCGCATCCAAGAACGCTTTCTCTCGCCCTCCATTCCTCTGGCCTTTCTATTCCACGCGAAGAGTAGATAATTCAAAACAATGCCATGCACATATAATAAAGTGCCAGAACCGCTTCCTCCCTCTACTTCTCTTCTCCTACCTCCCCACCGACCGCCCCTCTCCCCCCTCTCCCTCACCTGCAAGGTGATGTCCCCCTGCAGCTGCCGCACGCCGGGAATCGGCGCCATCTCCTGCAAGTCCACGGCAATGATCCGCTCCCGCTCCCCCTCAATCACCTTTCCCGACGTGCCATTCGGGTAGAGCCGGGTGGCTAACACTTGACTCCAACTCCCTGGGGCCGCACAGAGGTCCACTGCCTTTTGCACGCCTTGAAAGAGGCTGAAGTCCGTGTCCAACTGCAGCAGCTTGAAGGCGCTCCGTGCGCGGAAGCCCACTTCTTTGGCCTTGCGGTAGTACAGATCCCGCACCACCTTGCCCATGACGCCTTGGCTTTGGCTGGCTGGCTTTACTCTGGCGGATGGGGTGGCTCCTGTGGAGTCTGGGGGGATGGGGGGTGGGGGGGATTTTTTCTATTATTGGCTGTGACAGTGGAGCAGATGCGTGACCAGACTGAAGCACAAATGTAAAGGTATGGTAGCTTGCCTATGTCTCGGACGGCCCGCACAAGCCTATCGCCCTCCGGCTTTCGACGGCGTTTCTGCTGCTTGTCGTCGGCGTGGCTGTTACCACAACTGACCACCAAGAAGACTGGCAGTCCATGTGCCAGGGCCTGTGCTATGCCTGCGCGTTGTCGCCTCGTGTACCCCGTTCACTCCAACCCACACCATTTGTCGTTATCACTCACTGCAACATAGGCAACTTTCAAAGCACGATTCCAAGCGAGCGATGGCGTCGTCACCCGCCATCGACCCAGCTTTCCAAGGCGCTGGCCGCGCGCCAGGGCTCGAGCTATGGCGCATCGAGAATCTTAGGCCCGTGAAGCAGGAGGCCGTGACGGGGCTCTTTTTCAAGGGAGACGCCTACATTCTCCTGGCTACTACGCAGAAAAAGTCCAATGCCCTTCAACACTCGGTCCATTTCTGGTTAGGCTCCGAGGCCAGCCAGGACGAGATTGGAGTGGCCGCTTTCAAGACAGTGGAACTGGATGACTCGTTGGGCGGGGTGGCAGTGCAGTACCGCGAGACGGAGGGGCACGAGTCGGCCGTGTTCATGTCGTATTTTAAATCGATGGGAGGCCTCCGATACCTGGCTGGGGGGGTCAAGAGCGGTTTTAGAAAGGTTGAACGAGACGTCTGGCCCACCCGCTTGCTGCACATCAAAGGCGCTCGCGTGGTGCGTGCCACGGAAGTACCTCTCGCGCACAGCAGCCTGAATACGGGCGATTGCTTCTTGTTGGACAAGGGACTAAAACTCTTCTTGTACCATGGGCCCGAGGCGAATCGAGCCGAAAAGACCAAGGCTTTTGATCTTGCTTTGCGCATCCGCGATGTGGAACGTGGTGGACGTGCAGAATTGATCCTTGGGAACGAATGGGAGAAGGATGATGAGAGCAATTACGAGGAGTTTTGGACGGCATTTGGGGAGGAGAGGAAGCCTGTGACGAAGAAGGGAGAGGCTGACGAGGTGGCTGAGAAGACGGCGAGTGAGAAAATATCGCTTGCTCGCGTGTCGGACACGAGTGGGGAGTTGACAGTCACGCCGGTAGTGGCGCCGCATGGGCGATTGGTGCGGTCGATGTTGGACAGTAAAGATGTCTTTGTTTTGGACACGGGTAGTGGTGGGGTGTTTGTGTGGGTGGGGAGGGGGACGACGGCCGAAGAAAAGAAGGGGGGGATGCGCTTGGCGACCACCTTCCTGGAGAAGTCCCATCAGTCGGTAGTTAAAATGCCCGTGATGCGGGTGATTGAAGGGGGAGAGACGGCGTTATTCATCAGGTAAGGGCTTCAAAATCAATGTCCGCCCCCCCCGGCTATTTCTTTTTACTTTTGACCTTCCCGTCCTTCCCATCCCTCCCTTCCTTACTTTTCTGTCATCCTCTATTTGCCCCGCTCGTCACAAATAGAAACTAACGAGTTTTTAAATTCACATATTGATTTGTTCCCTCCCTTCCTCTTTCCATCCCTCCCTCCGAAGTTACTTTGCTGAGTGGAACGCCCCCTTGCCTATGAATTTTGGGAGCAGCTGCCGCAACAGCAGCGCCAGCAGCGGGGTGGCCCCCTCATCCTCCCTCGCCACCATGGAGGGCGATGCAACGGCTTTAAGTAAGACCATGCTGAATGAACGAGCAGCAGCAGTTGTAACCGCAGGAGGAGGAGAAGGAGATAGAGTAGGAGAGGGGGATGATGGAAAAGGTAAGGTGCAGGTGTGGCGCGTGGAGAAGATGGAGAAGGTCGAAGTCCCTCCCTCTCAACACGGACACTTCTTCAGCGGCGATTCATACTTGGTTTTGTACACATACTCGAAGGGAGGGAGGGAGAAGCAGATAATCTACATGTGGCAGGGGGCGGGGAGCAGTGTGGATGAAAAGGGCGCGTGTGCATTATTGGCTGTCGGGTTAGACCAGCTGCAGGGAGGGGTACCTGTGCAAGTGAGGGTGGTCCAAGGGAAAGAGCCGGCGCATTTCCGACGATTGTTCAAGGGTCGGTTGGTCGTGCATACAGGGGGCGTGGAAAGCGGCTTCAGTAGCGCCAGACAGCGAAAAGGCTCATTGGAGGAGAAGGAGAACGCTGTTGCTTCTGCTGCTTCTATTGCTGCCGCGGCGTTGGCACCGGCTTTGTTTCATGTCAAGGGGACCAAACCAGAGAATGTATATGCTGTCCAAGTGCCCGCGACGTCCCAAAATCTCAATTCGGGCGATTGTTTTATTTTGTCTTTACCCCTCGACGGTTTGCTCTTTGTGTGGGTGGGTCAAGGGAGCAACGTCGCGGAGAGGGAGGCAGCGGTGGTACTGGGGGAGGTCGTGTTGAAGCAGCAGGCGGAGGGGGGGATGGTAGAAGGAGAGGAGGGAGAGGTGGAGGTGGTGGAGGAGGGGGAGGAACCGGATGAGTTTTGGACGAGCTTGGGGGGGTTGGCGGCGTATCCGAAGAGAGGGACGGGGGGAGAGGTGGCCCCTCGAGAGCCGAGAATGTTTCATGTGAGCAATGCGACGGGGAGGATGAAGGTGGACGAGATCGTGAATTTTGCGCAGGCAGATTTAGAGGAGAGTGATGAGGATGTGTTTGTGCTTGATACCTGTGAGACGGTGTTTGTGTGGGTGGGATCGGGGGCAAATGAGGTGGAGAGAGCATCAGCGATGAAGATAGCCCAGGCATACATTGACCAGGCTGCTGATGGGAGGGATGCAGGCACCCCCATCGTAGAGGTGAGTGCGGGGAATGAACCGCCGATTTTTACGCAGCATTTTTTGGGGTGGAGGGAGGGAAGGAGGGAGGGAAGGAGGGAGGGAAGAAAGGAGGGGGGTTTTGTGGACCCTTATGAGGAGAGGGTAGCATTATTGAAGGCGGGGAGAGAGAAGAAGCAGAAAGAAGCCCAGGCAGTGGAGGAGATGCTCTCGCAAGAGCAGGAGCAGGAGCAGGAGCAGGAGCAAAAGCAGCAAAAGCGGCAGGCGCAGAAGGAGCAAGAGCAGGAGCAGGAGCAGCAGGAGCAGCAGGAGCAGCAGGAGCAGCACGAGAAGGTGTTGAAGAAGGAGGAGAAAGAGAAATTGAAGGAACAGGGACAGGAGGAGGGGGAGGAGAAAGAGCAAGAGGAGGGAAGAGGTGGAGTGAGCGTCAAGGAAGCAGCAGCGGCTCTGGCTGCCAAAGCTTCGTCTTCGCCTGTGCCGACTAATCCGCCCCGTCAGACGAGGTACGTCCACAGGAACAGCAGCGGCAGGAGTAGCAGTGGTGACCAGAATGGTACTGCCGCCGCCTCTCCCTCCAGCACGGCCCATGTCGCTAAAAGCAAGCCAATTCCTTTTCCCACCACCACCGCTACCACCAACAGTAAAAGCAGCAGCAACAGCAGCCCCCCCCCGCCCCCTCCTTCGTCTACTGTCCCCTCTGCTAAGATAGCCTCGGGGGACCCGACCAAAAAAGAGGCGCTTTTGTCAGACCCAGAATTTTCAGCTGCATTTGGTGGGAGGAGCAAAGCTGAGTTCTATGCATTGCCCAAGTGGAAGCAGGTGGCATTGAAGAAGGAGGCGGGTTTATTTTGAAGCGAGGGTAGGACAGAGGGAAGATGAGGGACAAAGATACATTTTCTGTTAGCAAGTTGGTGTCCGGGTGTCCGGAATAAATAGGGTAGGAGGGATGAAGGGAGGGAGGGAGGGAGGGAAGAAGGGAGGGGAAAGATTTGTTCTCTCGGGGTAGCATGCGAGTGAGGGAGGGAGAAAGCAGCAATGAATAGACAGGTGTCGTTTGTGAGTTAGTTCTTAGCATTAACTGTGTGTTTAGTTGTTTAATCTAAAATGTGTGCAGAAGCAACGCCCCCAAAAAGCTTTATTTCTTGTAATGTCTGAGTGGTAGCGTGCGCGTTCATGAATTTTCACAAATCAGGAAAAAGGGAGGAGGAGGGAGGGGAAAAGAAAGAATGCAACGGTTGAAAAAGAGTAATAAAAACCTTGTCTTCACTTCGACTCGTATATGTACATGTTTTTTACACACCCAGCTACCCCATGGCTTCTTTGCTTGTGGACGTGCACGTATTTTCTCTAATGCGCCCAGACCTCACCCCAATTGCTTTCGTTTGGCGTCTTCCATTTGACGGCTTAACTCCTCCCGTTCCCTGGCTTGCTCGTTGCGTCTCTCGGCTTCCTTCCTCAAGGCCACGTCGTCTGACGGGGAAAGGGGAGAAAGAGATGGAAGTTAAAGGGATCTGGTGAGTGAGGCAAGGGAGAAGAGATTGACGAGAAGAGAAGGCGTGGGATAGAAGCACGATGGAGTAAGACACAGCTTACAGTACCGGAGAAGAAAGTGGAGGCTACTGTCATGTTGCATTTTGGTTTGCATGTATACACGCAGGACACGTCAGGGGGGTCGCATGGGAGGGAGGCAAAAAAACAGAACACCAAACACTTTTCGAAACTTTTCAAAGCCTGGCACGCTTTACAGCACTCACAGAAGCCAGTGTTGAGCATGAAAAGTTCCATGCCTGCGCCCACCAGCATGCAAGCAGGGACGACCCTGACCACGATTTGGAGGAAAGAGCGCATCGCGGGCGGAGTGGGGAGGTCGAGTTGCGGACGTGTGTGTTTCAGGAGGAAGACAAGACTCGGTGCGTCCTCTGGACGAAGACCCCTGGCCCAAGGACAAGTTCGGAGGCAGCGTGCGCCTGGTGTGTGGTTGTGGGACGAGAATGTGTATGCGAATTTGTGGTATGTAAAGTACTTTGCTTTGAATAGCTACAAGGGAGGCAAAGGCAGCAACGGCACACCATTGAAGCGACAAACTACGCGCACAGAAGCCTGTATGCCTAGGCTTCTTGCACTATCCTTGTCCCTCGCACACAATGCACACAAGGTCCCCTACAACTCCTCAACCCCTGGCTATCCATATGCAGATTGTTGCCGGATTCTTGTCCCTGCCCGCCCAACTCTTTCTCTGCCCACCATAATCCCTCCATGAAGAACAAGCAAGTCGCTTGTGGATTCCACCTAGCTCACTCTCCCTCCTCTCCCTTTCCACACACACAGGTGCTTCACCCAGATATTCTCAAGCAACACCAAGCATGAGCCACTACGGGCGCGGTGGCGGAGAGGATTACGGCCGGGACCGTGGCGATCGCGGCGGGCGTGATCGCGGGGATCGAGGAGGGGGAGGAGGCTACTACGAAGACCGCCGGGGTGGGGACCGGCGTGGCGGCGGCGACCGACGTGGTACGTTACCCGCATTGGTATATAGAAGGGCGATGTGTGTGTGTGTGTGTGTGAGGGTGGGGCGGTTGTAACTTTGTGCGACGAGGGAGGGCTGACTTGTCTTGTCGATCGTCATCCGCCAGTACTCACCCCTTCCTTTCCTCTCTCCTCCTACCTTCCTTTAAATAATAACAGGCCCTCGCGACGAAGGCGGGCGCCACTGGCGCGACCGGCATCTGGGGAATGCCAAAGGTGGCGCTGAGCATTTAGCTCGCATCCACGGCACGGAGGAAGACAAGGTCAACTGCCCCTTCTACTTTAAGATTGGGGCTTGCCGCCACGGAGAACGGTGCTCGCGTAAGCACAATAAGCCACCTTTCTCGCAGACGTTGTTGTTGAGGCATATGTATAAGAACCCATCATCTGCTTTGTTTACGGCGCCAGCGCGGGGGGAGCGGGCTGCACCGCAGGGGGCGCATGATAAGACGAATCAGGAGGGGTTGGAAGATTTCGAGGACTTTTTCGAGGAGGTTTATGAGGTAGGTACATTACCTCTATATGTTTCATATGTTTGGTGATTGCTGTTTGCTTACAATGTCGATGGTTTATTTCAAATACCTACTTCCCATTACACACGCAAACATGTCTTGCGCTGCCCTTTTCTGGTTTGCTTGCCTCTCTCGCCTCCTATTCATAACCCTCCTTCCCTGCTTCCCTCCCTCTCTCCATGACTCCCTCCTCTGTAGGAGCTAGCCAAGTTTGGACACTTGGAAGGAATGCATGTCTGCGACAACCTAGGCGAACACATGATCGGAAACGTCTATGCCAAGTTTTCGGACGAGGAAGAGGCGGACGAAGCCCGGCAGGGTCTGAATGGTCGTTATTATGCAGGACAGACATTGCAGGTGGAATTCTCTCCTGTCACCGACTTTAGGGAAGCGAGGTGCCGTCAGTATGATGAAGGCCAGTGTAGCTATGGCCCGTATTGCAACTTTTTGCACGTCAAGACGATTGGGCGGGGCTTGAGGAGGGACTTAGAGAGGCGGGCGAGGAGGAGGAGGGAGAGGAGGAGTAGGAGTAGAAGTCGGTCGGAGGAAGGGGGAGGAAGGAGGGGGAGGAGCAGGAGTGGGAGTGCGGGGAGGGAGGGGGAAAGAGAGAAGGCGAGGGAAGGAGAAGAGGACGGGGCGGGGGAGCAGAAGGAGGAGGAGGGGGAAGAAGGAGGTGAAGGAGAGTCAGCGGGGGGAAAGAAAGATAAGGAGGAAGAGAAGGGAGCGGGAGAGACAAATGGTGGGGGGGTGGGGGAGGAACAGCCCATGGCGGCAAAGGAGGCAGCAGCAGGGGACGAGGTTTGAGAGAATGATGGAGGGAGGAAGGGAAGGAGGGAGGGAGGAAGGAAGGGAGGGCACTTCATGAGACATCTCGGTGGTTTGTTTTTTGTTCGAGCGGGTTAGGCGAGGGAAGAGTTTAAGAGAATGCAATGGAGGGAGGCACAGGGGAGAGAGCGAGGAAGATGAAGATGTCAGGCGTAGGTGCGACAGGAAGAGACTTGAATTTAAAGCGGGGGCCATAGACACAAAGACAAACAATAAGAAGAAGGCTGCGGGAATGCAAACTGACACGACAATGTCTTTTCGCTTGTGTTTCCTTTCTGAATATCAAGTACAAGTGTTAGTGGCCCAGAGCCCTCCTCACACACGAATATAATGATCCTTCACCTTTTCCATTTTTTTGGGGTCTCCTTTCCTTTAACGTTTAATGTGCCACGGCGTCGTTGTCATGAGCAACAAATGCTTGGCAAGGCGCTGATTCAGCCTCCGCCTCCCCTTCTCCTCATTCTCCATCCCGTCTTCAACCCCCAACCCACCCTCCTTGCTTTGCCACCGTCGTTGCGTGGCTTCTTTCTCCCTCAACTTCTCCTGCTGAAGCTGCTGCACCTGCGCCTGCGCCTCGTCCACCTTATTCTTCATCAACTGCCACTGCTGTTTCACGCCTTCCACCTCCCTGTCCTTCTCCCGGAGTAACTCCACCACATACCGCCCCGGTTGTGAGGAATGATGTAAAAGCTGTTGCAGCTCACCAACCTGCCGCCGCAATCCTTCCGCCTCCTCCTGAGCGCGTTGTTGCGCCCTCTGCACGACAGTCATCTCTTCATCTCGATCCCGCAAACGCGTCGCCAGCAAGATGGCATGCTGCATTCGCCGAGGAACCGAACCAATCCATGGCGTACCCTCCCTCCTTCCCTCCCTCCCACGTGTCCTGACCGAGGTCACCGCTGCGTCCAGCTGCGTCTCAAGCACCTCGTACGACTGGACCTTCTCCAAAGCTAAAGATAGCTCATGGTCTTTCTGAGCTACCCGGGCCTCCAATCGTACGCAGGCATCCCGGCAATCTTGGCATTGCGTCTGCATTGTGACCAGTGTATCTTGTGTGGACATCAATGTCCGGCACTTCTCCTCCAGCAGGGCTTCTACCCGTGCTAAGTGATATGCCTTGCATTTAATTTCAGCTCTCAATGTGGCCATAGTGGCCTGGGCGCTGGTATTTTGCTTGGCCAATTGTAGAACTAGGTCTTCGTGTGCATGTCGCAGCGTGTGGAGCTCCTGCCGGCTGCGGTCTGCTTGCAACAGGGCTTCCTGCCGTGCCTCACGCAGCATGGTCATCTCCCGCTCCCACGCCTCTTGAGAAGTCCTTCGATTGCCTGCTTGCTCGGCCGTTAGCCGACATCGCTCTTGGTCCAAACGCAGCTGGTAGGCTTGTTGGGCTTCATCCTTGACCTTCTGCAGCTGCTGGTTCCACATCTCGCTGGCCAAGCTCAGCTTTTGCGCCTTTTCTTCTGAGAGTTGGAGGCCGTGTAGCGCAGCGCTGTGTTCGGCTTGTACTTTCTCTAGCTCATTGGACAGAAAGTTTTTGTCTAAGACTAGCATGTCTTGGCAGTGGACGGCCTCGGCAACACGCTTCTGTATCGCTTCGTGAGCGGCCTTGGCCTGGGCTAGAGCAGCGGTTTGCTGAATGCTTTGTGCTTGAAGGTCGGCGTTGGTTTTCTCGGAGGTATCGAGACGGGCAGCAACATCATCGTGAATTCTTTCTTTGTGGGCTTGGTGCTGAAGCTTGGCTCGGACTTCTTGTAATTCCTTGGCTGTTGCTTGCGCCTCAGCATGGAGCGTCCCCGTCTTTCTCGCGAGGCGCTCATTCTCCTGCATGTGAAAGTCAAGCTGATCGGACAGACCGACGATGCGCCGCTGGGACTCTTGCAATTGCTTTCGGATCTCGGTCAAGTCTTGTGCGTCAGAATGTTCCTTCTGGTGCTGCTCCTTTTGGTTCTCCAGCTGCTCCTGGTGTTGCTCCTTTTGGTTCTCAAGCTCCTGCTGTTGAAAACGAAGCATTTGTTCCTCCAGCCGCGAAAGTCCTCTTTCACCGTCGCGTTGGTACGCTTGCAAAACTGCGAATTGAGCTTCAAGATCTAAGGTTCGAATATTGTCCTCACACTCAACTTTGTGGCTGTAGTTGCGTTTGTCTTCGTGGCGAGGGCGCGGTAGGAAGTGATGGTCATCGTCAATGCTGGCAGGCAGGGAAAGTGGAGACGAAACACGACTGCTGTTGCTGCTGGTGCTGGTGCTGGTGCTGCTGCTGCGGCTCCCTTGCGCCTGGCTACTCACATCATCTGCCAGCTCCTCGTCAAGAGTATGCATTCTTTTAATTTCTATCTATAATGGGCATGACGATTAATAATGGGGTCAAAATTTCGCGGCCGCGGTTCCCTTTTTTGGCACCTGAGTTGAAGCGCCCATGTTCTGGGAACGTATTGTAATGGGGTGGATAAAGCGGGAATTAAAGAAAGCCGTTCCACCAATAAAGACGATGACCCAAGTGACTTTTTCTTCATTTTTTCTCACTTCACTCCCATTTCATTTCAAACTACCGGACCCACCCATTCCAATCCCCCCAATCCCTTCTCCCACCCCTCATCTCCCCTCCTTACTCTCCCGGCGGGACAGTCGGATCAATGCTTGTATCCACCTTGCCTTCCTGCGGGTTTGCCGCAGCGCTCTCTGGCTCTACACCCGCGGCTGAGCCTTGCAGCATAATCACCAACGCCGTCATATCATCGTGCTTGGACCGCCGAGCCTTCCCAGGAGGCAAGGCCCGTAGCTCTTCCACCGTCATCCCCAAATCCTTCGCCCGTGCCTCCAAGGCATGCGCAATCAATTGCTGGCTCACGTGCATGCCATCGCCCTTCGCAATCGTCTGTCCCACAAAACGTACAGCTTCCTCATTGGTCAACAAATCCCACACCCCATCTGTGGCGACAATAATGAATTCCGCCATTGGGTCGTCCAGGACCCCCTCAAACACGTGCACTTCCGGGGTAGCCGTGATGTAGGGAGGGGTGTACGGAGGGGAAATATACCGGCCAGCGCTGGAGTCAGAACGATTGGGGCGACCATTGAATTCGGAGTACTTGAGGTAGGCGTCGCCGAGGGCACGGGTGGGCTGCAAGCGACCTTTGACGTAGCATGCGTTGGCATGCTTACACTTGACAATGTCGGCCTCGCCTGGGTGGGCTTGCTGAAGGGCCAGGGCCTCCTTGGGGAGCTTGGCGTTATGGTCTTGACTTAACGCCACTGCTTTGTACTGCCTTTCTGCTGCTGCTCCTGCTGCTGCTTTTGCTGCTGCTCCTTTAGTTGTTCTTTTAGCCCCACCGACAGTAGTCGGTGACAGACGCTTCCCCAAGACCGCCCTGCAGTCCCCCGCGTTGGCCACAAAGACATGATGACTCTTAATCAGAACTGTGAGAGCACAAGCCCCCACCTTAGCCACGTTTCCCAAGCCAATTTCGAAAGCGTGGTGGACCTTGTGAATCACCCCTCGGTCGGTCCGCTCAAACGCCCGGACCAATGCCTTACTCACCTGATCCGGCTCTGAGCGATGCCCCATGTTGCTTAATTCCATCTCCAGATTCTTGCTCAGATGCACTGAGGCGTACTCAGCCACTTGCCACCCACCATGCCCATCGAAGACTCCACAAAAAACATCCCCTCCCACAATCTCCCTAATCTCATGTCGATCCTCAATGTATTCATTTCCCGGGTAGGTCGACAGGGAGTACATCACGCGATGTGGGCGGGTTGGGGGCCTGGAGTAAAAAGTCCCGGCATCTTGTTGGGTGATTGCAACGGCTGTGAGGGCGAAGAGAGTAGCAGCTGCCGCGGCAAGCGGAAGGGAGTTGGGGAACGAGCTATTTTCATGATGGTGATGGTGGCCTTTCGACGATGATAACGAGGAAGTGGCGGCGGGGGAAGGGGAGAAAGAAGGAGAAGAAAGAGGAGGAGGAGAAGAAGAAGAAGAAGAAGAAGA